>JAYJML010000092.1:80268-125200 GCA_035610835.1 Ophiura sarsii
CAATTTCTTAATTTACTTTTTGATGTTTGTAATCTCTGATTTTACATTACTTTTATATTTTCAATCTTGTATTTTACTTTTATAGTTTCAATGTTTGACTCTGAAAAAGACCCTTCGGGTCCAGGTCTTCACAATGATTGCAATGTGAAATCTGCTGAAAAAATTTGTATTGCTGGTAATGCACTTATCAATTGCAAGCCCGGCCCCGGGACATGGCGGGGACCATGCGAGGACTGGACACGAGTGTACACAAAACGGTGCCCGGCTATGCGGGGGAGTGTACGGGGACGTACAAACTGTGCCTCCGCAAGCCGGGGCGTGTAGCGGGGATGTACGCTAAGGTACACAAATGTACACCCGGGCGTCGCTAAATAGAGATGACTGAATAAGCCAAATATACACATAGGGAACACATATAAATGCATCCCGTTATGTTGCAGAAAGAAATTAAGCGACCCGCGGACTATAGTCGGAGCCGTGAACTTTGTCCTAGGTAAGGGTGGCCGGGACGCTTTTTTTTTCTTTCTGCAACTATAACGGGATGCATCCCATTGTGTTACTACGCTTTATTCCGTGTAGCAATCTGTCGTCTATGCATCCCATTATAGTTGCATAAAGAAAATACGCGGCCGGGACGCGATGTCCGTTACCGTAAACAACATTTGATCCTTGACGGAGTAAAGCGCATAGCACATGTACATTGTACAGCAATACATTTATACAGTAAGTGTGTACGGATAATACATTCGCGGCCGGGAATTTTCCGGCCACGGGGGGCCGGGACTGTAGCGGGGACGTACACAAAAATGGTGCCCCGCCCCGCGGGGACCGTACACAACTGTACCAGGGATGTCACACCGGCAATTTGTACGTCCCGGCCCTAATCCCGGATATCCCCGTGTCCCCCCGGGGCCGGGGATGCAATAAGTGCAAGTGCATAACTACTCCCGATGACAGCAAAATACATTCAATAATCTCCCAAATGTTAGATTTCATTTCACAAAGTTAATGTGGTGCAGTAGGACAATTGCAATATTTACAGTGTAATGTGTTTCACCACCATGCATGGTTTCATATAAAGTCATATGTTAGTAAAGAAATAAACAACATTACCTTTTCATCAAAATCATAATGTACACGTGAGGCGATGTTTCTAGTGATTAAACACCATTGAAAGTGTATGCATCCTAATCTAGTCCAGGGTTAACCAGTCACACAATCAGTATCCTAGTCGTCTGACGATTGCGTTAAGCATGAAACTCAGAGTAACGACTCCCTTTCTCGGAAGGTCTTAACTTTGAATTTTTATATAGCTCTTCCTTTATTGGAATTGAGCACTTTGATTCGAATGATAGTCTAACCATGAAATCGATTCGATGTTCATGACATTTTTCAAAATAATACAAATAAATATTCAGGGTCGGCGATGTATTTAGGGTCGGTCGGGTTACGCCAATCAAACCTTTTTTCTTTTAGGCCTTACCTATGTACTATGATTGGACAATGAAAAATTAGGGAACAACAATGAAAGTGCCACAAAAAGGACCCATGTTTACATGTTTGTTCTGTGTACAGGAATTGATAAAAACGTCCCCGAATCTGGCTATGGTCACGCGTTATGAACTCGCCTCCAAAAATGTTGTTGCTGTTACATTTCTTAGTTTCATGCTGTCATATTCCTTAAATATATTTAGAATCTCAACAAATTTTGTTTCATTTTAAAGCCTTAATAACAAGCTATCTGCCTGCAAAATGGTATTGGTATAGCTAATACATAATGGGAGATACAGCTGTTTGAAGTGTGGGGACCACGGTAGTGCCGGAAGGGGTGCCGCCGGAAGGGGTGCCGCCTGGACAAACTCAATGGGAATAATCCCTTGCTTTGTTCTTTTTACAATAACTAGTCATCCCTAATGTTACAAACACCATTATGGTCCCATTTTAAAGTATGTTCAGTAGTCTTTAAGCTAGTGGTTCACCAGACTTGTAAACTATTTGTAACAACTGATTCCTTATGGACACGACCATGATCATCAGCTTTCTTCCTATTCGTAAAATAATGATAGGGGTAGGTATAAAAAAATATGGATCTCTAATTAAAATTTTAAAAATCTGATATATTTCCGAACATTTGGAATCATACCATTTTAGTATCTGGTCGCGAACTATAATTTCAATGGCATATTTGGTTTCCTCATGCAATTTCCCTTCAGAAAATATATACTTTTACTACCTCAGGGGGGTATACAAGCAAATATTAATGTGTAAAGTTCAAATCATGTCGCGAAAGCCAAAATCTGTGTGTAACGCGAAAATAGGCGAGCTTTTAACACATGACCCTATGTAGCAGTAGCTTTATACTTTCTCGTTGGCGTCAGGAGCAGAGCTGTCCTCGTACAGTGTTGTTTCCAGGTCTTCCATGGAAAGGTGTCCCTAAGTGAAAAAAAATAATCATGGTGATGACAGTTATTTCAATGCACAATCTTAATGTGATGTTAATAGAACGAAGGTAACGTATATCAAGAATAAATGATAACAAATTCTGGTCCATCATGTACGTGAACGATGTTTAGAACTTTTAAATTGATTGCCTACCGTATTTACATTTACCGTATATCTTCATGCAGAAGTGTCGTGAATAAACATTATGTTGTTGTTGTTGAATGTTTGCTTTTGTTTTTCGATATCTTTATAATCGTTATATTCAATGTAAAACTGAATGTAAAACTGTTTGTCTACAAAAATAGCCCGTGTAATTAAACATAATAATTGTGAGAGAAGGCCAGACTTTTCGATCCTAGCAGAATATTTACCGAAAGCGAAATGACAGAACAACACACAAACTATAATATATTGCAGAGGAATAATGGACAGGGAGTGACAAGAGCTAACCAGAGCTAACAAAACACAGAGGGGCAATGTGACATGACAGATGGAGGAAAGGTGATCATGATAGACAACTGAATAAGTGGATAATGTAACAAAGGATGACATATAGACAAAGGATATTGGAATATCTATAAGGTAAACAGGATTTAAAAGAGAGCAATGGTTAGTAAAATCAGTAATGTAATTACTGAAAAATGAATTAAACACAAATGTGAAATTGTGAAAACCCACATCACACACTGCGTTACCTAGTTATTTGTTTTAGTAAAGCCTTTTTATTCATTTTATTCAGTTTTTTTGTTTACTTCAATTCTTTCTTCACTTACCATTTGACCAATAATTATGTCATCTAAAAGTTGAATGAGCTGCACAAATGATGGGCGACTCTTTGGTTCCTTTTCCCAGCACATTGACATTATGGCATACCTATACGCATATTAATGATAGAGGGTGAATGATGATTAATTGGTAAATCAACGTGTTTATTTTATGCACTTATTTGCAGATTAGATCTTGCTAAGTTGTAAAAGTAAATAGTATTAAAATAGAAGGCCGAAAGCAAAGTGAGAGTTTATTATTTTATAACAAGTTGTGTTAAGGTTAAAGTGCTGAAAGCGTCATGTTTTATTTATCTCAATAAGTATGCAATATAACAATTAAGATGAAAGCCGATGAAATGTCGAACAATGGTAACCTTTGTTTAATCAGTAAAATGTGGCCTGATACATTAAAAACAATCTATAAATATTAATAGCAACTTTCTTACAACTGTTGACTGCAATGTTTAGGTTGAGGCATTCTGTTCCCGGCTTTCAATAGTTGACGGATCTCTACACCACTCATCCGTGGATAAGGTCTTCCACCTAATGGATTATCATTTTGTAATAAGAAATTAAAAAATGATTTAATAAATAAATGAAACAATAATAATGATAGTATACCAAATATATTTATGATCACTGTACTTGCTGGCTACAAAGGGTTAAGATGGATCTGGCTCCTTACAACGTCACTAATTCTATACATAAGATGAACATCAGAAAACACCGGGTATTTCATGAAATATGAGTCAGTGAGCGCTACGTTATTTGGTTGCGGAGTTTCTCGTCTTGTTGGGAAATCGATCTTTGAAGATGGAACTCCAAATCGCTAATGAGGAGGAAGGCACGTTTGATTCAATAATTAAGTAGTAAATCTTGCAAGGGTTCACGTTTTTCGGTAATTGATTATGCAGGATGCGCATGCGCCCATATTATAGAAAAACCTTTCAATGTCGTGATGCGGGGTTGAACTCTCAAAGGCTCAACATTTGCTTTACCTAAAGTGACAATCTCCCACAGTAATACACCGAAAGACCATACGTCGCTTTCTATAGTGTGTACATCACCGATCACAGACTCGTAGGCCATCCAGCGTAATGGAAGACGACACTGTCAAATTAAAAAGTCCGAAATATTAACATTTTTGGTCCGAAACAATATGAACAAGTTTTAGTTATGAATTTCTTCTTTAACGGAATAACATTCTGAGATTAAGCAAACGAGCATTTCATGCAGTGCGAAGTTTTAATAAACTAGTTGTGGGCAATGGGTATTGATATGGATTACGCAGTACAGATTACATAATGTATGTTTATTGGAACATTTTATTGGAACAGTTTCACCGAAAAAGGCATTATAATATCCGATTTGTCAAATTATTTATAATTGCAAATATAAATATTCTTGGCATCGTACTTTGTCTGGCTCTTTGGAATACAGTTATATGTATATTATTTTTACTTGACATTAACATATTGAAATGTATAATCTCTGCAAGATTTCCTTAGTAGAAACAATATTTCGTACTTTTTTAAAAATGGTAACGTGTTTTACCAAATGCTACTATAAATCACACAAACCTCACTTAGGCGTTGATAAATGTCAACATCCATGACATCACGAGCCAAACCAAAGTCGGATACCTTACAAACTAGATGCTCGTTCAGAAGAACATTACGTGCTGCGAGATCTCGATGGATGCACTAAAAGAAACAAATAAACAATTATGGTGAATATCTTTGCAAAGTGTGTACTTGGTTTTTTTTTATCCTGCTGCCCAAAGCCTGAACATACCTGGTAAATGGAACGTTTGGCTGGAAAGCTACGAAGATGACAAATGTGGAGTGTTTAGGACCTGTTATACTGCTATTATTAACTATATTATGTATACTGTTGCTGTAATAAATTGAGGTAATGCTGCCGGGAACCGTGTAATTTGGTACCACGAACGGTTCTCGTGCCTTAATTTCGATCGCTAATGCGCGCTCAAATCGCGCTTTGCGCTCATCGGTAGCTGCTACGTCGATGCACTGTGACGACTCATTAACTAAAAAGACTACATCAAATGGTTCTTTCTACCATGGGTTTTACACGATATAACAAACTTCTGTATCAAAGTTTTGCAAGGGTAAGGGAGCAGAGATAAGTGTGCCCATAATTAGTAGAGGAATAAAACAGTCCGACCATTACAATATCTGAGCCTAAGTGTTGTTTCAACAAATAGGATGTGTTTGTAGGCTGATTATTTTTTACATATCACAAATACCATGAATACAGTGTCATGAAAATAACTGTAATTGACAATAATTTGATGATAGTCATTTCTTACTTTTTGCTCTGCAAGGAATGCCATACCATTGGCCACATCACGAGCAAATGTTAGAAGCTGTGGTGGCGTGAACGATGTACATCCAACTGCCAGATTACCATAAGCGCTGTCATTGTTTGACATTATCTCTCGTTTGCTGACTCGACTCTTGCGTAATATTGTCTTGAGGTCTCCTTTCGGCATGTACTCCAGTATTAAATACATCGGATCTATGTTGAATATTACATTTGAACATTGAATAATCGTGACCTTGACACAATAATAATGTTAATGGGCAGTATATGCTAAATTAGTATACTAATTCTATGAAGGACAATACATATGGAATGAATTCAAGCTATTCAATGTCGTTATTAGCATACTTTATCGTATCATGCCTATAGCCAGGGGCGGACATTTCTTGTTAGGTGTGGGGGGGGGGGGGGATGATTAGTGTGGCCCCCCAAAATGAAATTGAGCTCGGACAGGGGGTGTCTGAGGGGGGATGTGCCCCCCCCTGAGAAGTAGAAAAAAATTAAATTTTCAAACTCATTTGGTGCGATCTGGTGTATACTTTTGACCAATTTTGTATTGAAAAGCCATCGCTTCATTTTCAATAAATATTTTGTTTTTTATCAATGCACGAAAGAAGTTGAGCATTTGTTTATACTGATATATTGATTTGAGTATAGATGGTTTTAAAGCTCCAACAGGGGGGAGTCTGAGGGGGGATGTTCCCTCCTCAGAAGTAGAAAATTTTTCAATTTTTAAACTCATTTGGTGTGATCTGGTGTATACCTTTGACCAATATTGTATTGAAAAACCATCGCTTCATTTTCAATAAATATTTTGTTTTTTATCAATGCACGAAAGAAGTTGAGCATTTTTTTATACTGATATATTCTTGATTTTAGTATACTGGTTTAAAAGCTCCAACAGGGGGAGTCTGAGGGGGGATGTGCCCCCCTCAGAAGTAGAAAATTTTTCAATTTTTAAACTCATTTGGTGTGATCTGGTGTATACTTTTGACCAATATTTTTTTTCTCATTTATAGTTTTTTATTATCATTATCAAAGTTATAGCATGTATGTATAAAGAAAGAGGAACAATACACTGTCTCTGTATAAATTTACCTGTTCATATACAAAATACGTTCAATCTAAATAAAGTTTTGTTCATACACGAATGTACCCCTTGGTAAATATAATTTGTACCACCACATGTATATTTGAATTGTTTTTATGATGTATGTGATCTTTTGACCAATATTGTATTGAAAAGCCATCGCTTCATTTTCAATAAATATTTTGTTTTTTATCAATGCACGAAAGAAGTTGAGCATTTTTTTATACTGATATATTCTTGATTTTAGTATAGATGGTTTAAAATCTCGAACAGGGGGATTCTGAGGGGGGATGTGCCCCCCCGCTCAGAATTTGATTTATTTTAATTTTCGAACCCATTTGGTGCGATTTGGTGTGTACTTTTGACCAATATTTTATTGAAAAGCAATAACTTTATTTCTGATCAATATTGGCTTTTTAAATAGGCAGACAGGCCTATGCCAGAAAGAAGTTAATTAGTTACCTCCAAAAGATGGATTCTAGTCAACGTTCTAGTACGTACGTGTATGTATCCTGACCAACGTACAATAAACTCCAAACGTTCTTATGTCCCTCACATGCCTCCCTGTCCGCTTTTCTTTCTCTTTTTCCTTTTTTTTCTACTTTTTTCCCTTTTTTTCTTTCTTTTTTTCCTCTTTTCCCCTTTTCCCCCTTTTTTTGTTGGTAGATGTGAAAAATCAGGGGAGGGGGATGATTACATTGACCATCCCCCCAGGTCAAAAAGTGGGGGGGGGGGCGTATATCCCCCATCCCCCCCCCCCCCCCCCCCGGGATTTCCGCCCTTGCCTATAGCTGTTTATGACTAGCAGTAGTTTACATCCATGGTGTTACATCAAAGAAGATTTTAAAGACACCACCACAATGCATTGCGTTTTTGCAAAATGCCCTACTGATCTCCAATTTGTCTCGGTTTCCATAGAAAAGCTTAGAAATATGCACATAAATCATGGCTTCATAGTTGGAGCTCTTACGTTCTAGTGTTCCTTTTTCTTATTTATAAATGCATCGTGTGAAAAAGTTGGCTTGCGTTCCCGCAATTTATTGTGGGAATACCTTAACATTTTCTTTGGTGTTACAAAGACTTAAACAACAATTTGTATTCGCCCCTTTGCACGGTCCGCCATTTGTGAGGAAATCCTCGAACTGGTATTGAACTAGTCCATGACATTATGTAACTATATAACAGCATTTAGAATTTACGTTGCTGTTAAGTATTTACATTATTCAAGTTCCCTATTGAATAGCCTATGCGATCCTCTATATGTTGGTAGGATGTGATGCGTACATATAATGGCCTTGTCACACCTAAGGCGATCGGGGGAGCGATTGCACTGCGCTGAAAATATAATATGAACAAAATGAATAACAAGCAGTTAAAAGCGCGGATAACTCACCGAAATTGACAATGTTTAAATCAAGCTCACTAAAACTCTTTCACGTTCTTCTGCAATCAGAACCCGATGTCTTACATAAACCGTGGGTGAAAAAAACATACCCTTTTCCATACATGCACCCAGAAGCTGGACAATATGTGGGTTTCTCTGCTGATGTTCCAATGTTAATAGTTTCATTACTTCAAACTCCTTTCTTAGCTGGTTCTTTGCTTCAACTCCAGTAGATTCTCAATAAAAACAATAGAAACATTGTAATAATACCAAAGACGCTATATAAGGGCAATGCAACTACATACATTAACTACAAATTACAAACATATAGGAGTGTATTCATTTGTATTATATTTCTTTTTTGGTTAATTGATGTCTTGCTATGTTGACTTTATTAAAATTACTAATAATTGATAAATTGGTAATGCGTAATGATTGGTAATGCGAATTGGTTATAATAAATAAGTAATTAATAGTTAATTATCAATTATTTATTTATTTTTCATAAACATTAATTAATTAATTAATTCGTTTTATTTATCAGTATATTTATTTACAAGTATATTAATTTAATTATCTGAAAAGAACACATTATTGTTCACGGCTTTTGATACGTTCTGTCAATTGTGTGTGTGAGAATTCATGGTGTAACGATATAATATTATGTATTATTCTTACCATTGAGTGTTTTGACTGCAACCGTTGTTGTTTCACTTCCTCCTAACAACCCAACTGCTTTAGCCAGCAATACCTTGCCAAACTCGCCGCGTCCAAGTTCTCTCAAAACTTGCAAATTTCGACGCGGAAAGGCAAATCGTACGCTGGTAATATTGGCATAACACTCACTATTTACTGAATATGGATGAAATAATAGAAATTATTTATTCATCTCGTTAGCTGTGCCCGTACTTGTTCTTTTAAAAAACAAGTATGAACAAGTATAATAATCAATATAACGATATTACTCCATACTTCATTTTAACCTCAAAAAGCAGTTTTTTCTCCAAATAAATGTGTTACAACTCAACTTGTTTAAAAGTGATTGCTTATATGAAAATTACCGTATTTCACACGTGTTCTCTTCAAAATAAACTCACATGTGAACTACATTATTTAATGATATGTTTTACTTTTTTAAGTTTACAATTTAACATTACTATCATACTATAATTTTTTTCGTTGGGTACGTGTACATTGTTTCTTGATTGGTTTTTATTAAATACTTACACTCCAGAGCAGAGTTTGTGTTAGCGAATCCTGGTGTATCATTATTGATATGTCTGTCTGTCATTTCCACTTCATTGATTCCGTGCTCTTGATGATGAACGCTACGGGATTTAAAAGGTTATTATTAAAACATATTTTAAAATCGACAAGTAATAGTTGTTTGACGACGCGAGCCAAAATAGTACAAGCCTGAAGTCTATAATTGTTTCTAAACACTATAATTGCATTATTAGCCAGACCAGTAAGATGTTATGACCAACAGGCTGGTATCTTTACCTTATACAAAACAAGTCAAAACATTTGCAATAATACCAAGATGTTATGATTATGCTACAACCGGCAGCTATTGTTTATGTAGAGTTTCTAGGATGTGTAATTAACAGCATGAGATACGGCAGCTATTGTTTATGTAGAGTTTCTAGTACATGTAACGTAGGTCACCCAAAAAAAACCATTGCAAATGAAATCCACATGTAATACAAATATCCTACATTGGTTAAAATATATGTTGCAATTTCTGTCACAGGTTTTCCATTTGAGAGAAGCAATGACACTTTCTGGTCAAAAGGGGTCATTTGGGGTTATGCAAGGTTTTAAAGTGATCAAAGGTAAATATTCAGGTTTATTTCATGGTCATAATCAATTACTTAAACATATCTCGGTAGAAAGGTCTGTAATCTGTGATCATAATTCTCTTAAGCTGATTTCCTCTCCAAAATTCTCATAATATGCACACAAAATATGACTTCTTCCAAAGTTTTGGAACATTTGGAACCTTTAAGTTACCGACCCTTAGAAAATATTATATTTAGTTCGTTGTCATCATGGACGAGCTAGTCAAAACAATTTAAAATTTGACACCCAACATGACATTTAAACTGACGAACTACTCAAAGTGAAGATAGTCGGTTCTGCACTTTCTATTTATGAGAGATTATACCAGCGCTTTAATTCTAACATAAAGTTGAACTTGCAATTTATAGAATCACATCGTAGGTTCACGGGAGATAGAAAAAAATACTTATCTTACGTTGCTCAA
The DNA here is from genome assembly GCA_035610835.1 of Ophiura sarsii. Lineage (NCBI taxonomy): Eukaryota > Metazoa > Echinodermata > Ophiuroidea > Amphilepidida > Ophiuridae > Ophiura > Ophiura sarsii. The sequence goes on from JAYJML010000092.1 coordinate 90,561, forward strand.
GATAAATAAGCGAGAGGTACGACAAACTATTTTGTAGAGTTTGTACTTACTGTGCTCTATCAGTTTTCTTTTTATGTCCTGTGGAAAGATTAACAAAATTCACGTTGTGTTATCAATAATATACCGTATATCATTGCATATCATTGCGTCATAGGCACACGCTATATTAAACAATACAATGTTTTAACGATATTATCAATGGATAAACTTTCTGCAAGATTAATACAAATCAACTGACCTGTCAAGTTATCCCGAAGGCAACTCTTCCTGAAGTAAATTACAAGAACGACAGCTATAACGATAGCTACAGTACTCCCAATGACACCTCCAATAATTCCTCCAATGTCTGTGTCTTTCCGGGGATCAATTTGTTCGCTTTCTGTCAATACATATTAGATTTTTCGGTAAATATAAAGTGACACTTATTTTGTACTCATTCTGTACTCAATCTTAACCATGACCTTAATGTAAGCGGAATCGAATAAGGGACTGAAATATGAACTATTATCTCAGACTAGTCCTGAGTTGTCGATTTAGCCCATCATACATACCATCATGAACATGGCATGCATGGTGATTTATGTGGAAATTAAATGCTTTATTTAAACAAGGTCTTCTAAAAAACTGGGGGGGGGGGGGGGGACGAGTGTTTAAGGTGGCAAAAGGATAAGAAGACTTGGAATGGATCTGTTGAATTTTGTGGAAGTTGGCAAGAGGGAAATATCATTATTTATAATTTAATTTCAATTTGTAATAATATATTTCGCTGTAAATTACATGATTATGTACAGCAGTCCTTCCAGAAACAACACACTAGTGATCATCTTGCCAACTTTCACAAAATTCACCAGATCCATTCCAAGACTTCTCATCCTTTTGCCACCTGAAACACTCGTCCCCAAGTTTTTTAGAAGAGCTTGTTTAGAAGACCTTGTTTAATCAAGATTGACCATACATACTACACAATACGAATCTGTTAGTAGAAAAGCATTCCTTAATATTTTGATTCAATAATACTGCACCAATATAGGCCGTTTTTTTTTGTATTGCATAAATGGTAGGTTTTGATGGATAATTGTAGTCAATCATTTTGTAAAAATGAACATCACGAACAGCCAGACGAACGAACATAACAACATGAGCCGAATCAAAAAAGAAATCGTGATTATTTATATTCATTGAATACAAATTGTAAACAACATTAATAGATAAAAAAAGAGTCTCGTTAATAAACAATCTAATGATATTGTAAGTAAAACAATATAATCGAATATAAAAAAGTACAAATGTAATATTAAAAAAGTGTGCTCCCCAGCCGGAATCGAACCCTGGATTCCGCGTAACAGTGCGGGTGACTAACCATTACACCACAGTATCGGTATACATCCGATTGTCTCGGATACTGCTAAATCGAAAAACATATAATTGTTGCAACGTTTAAAAAGTTTCAAACTTCAACTTGGTTTTGAAAACAAAGTGGCTTCTTTCCACCATTGCAGGTGTTTGTTTTTTACTCACCCTGTATGGATAGATAATTGTATTTTAAACCAATGAAAGCCGATGACCTTTTATTATGTATTCTATCTGACAATACTACCCCCCCCCCCCCCCCCCCTCCCCCCACACACCAACCAGGTTGATTTATTATTATAACCCTCCTAAACCATTTCCCGTGGCTATACTTCATTAACAATCGGTCTCTTGGATTGTTTGGCATGCCAACTTAAAAGTAAAGAAATCAGGTTGCTTTATCAACCTCCACAAAACGCTACTTGTACCACATCACTATAACCCTAGGCCTATCCAAAACCATTTTACGTGGCTTTAACCCCCACCCGACATGGCACCACATTATCCCTAACATGCCTATAACCATTTCCCGTGTGGCTTATGCGGCAGTGAGCCCTTGCGCAAACATGCACGCGACGCGTTATTACGGTATGATTACGTGGTTGTACGCGCAACGCAACATATCATGCAATTCTAGTGGCATTTGTGGGCCAAATTCGAAAGGTTTTTGCTTTTTTGGAGCCAAATGTATACCAAATTTCACTGGAATATACTTCATCACACTGCCCGTTATTTCTTCTATCTTTCATGCAAATTAGGCACCACTTTGATCACAACTCATGGAGTTATACAAACAAACACACCGTTTTATAGTAAGATAAATGGGTGAAGCAAAATCCGCATGATTATTCCAGTATAATAGTATGTGTAACAAAAAGGGATTCTAATCCCAACCCATGGAACATGCTTTTCAGTTTTTCTTCTACGTTCAATGAAAAGGGGTAAGCACGTGCATTGGGATTAGAATCGAGCACACAGTTCCGAGTTGTATTACAAGCCCTATGGTTTGATCAGTTACAAATTGACAAAGTCTTCTTACAGCATCGAATGAATACAGAAAGGCGCGGGCGCGCTGAAGGCACTGTTCATCCTATGTGTGACGCGTGCCGTGCGTCCAAAACTGCGTGCGTGTGATCACAACTGCGCGCGTACGATTGGATTACTTTTGCGCGCGGAGAGATATAAACCGAATATTTCTCGCCAATTTGGAACCGATTAAACTATATTATGTGTTATTTCCTCACTTGAATCGGAATGTAAAGTAGGTGGTAGTAAGAATAAAATGCAGCAGCGGAGCAAGACCGATATAAAAGATGGATTAGAGAGGAAATCGAGATAAGGAAACGAGGGACCTCCACGATGAACCGCGACGAGGGGCAGTACTACCTCACTTACGTTTTTGATGATCTGTTATCATCTGGTAAAAAATCCCCAGATGATAAATCAACTGGCAACTCCAAGACTGCAAAAAGCGTCATGAGTCGTCAAGATCATCACAATCAAAAGTGTTGACAAAGGATACAGTCGTATCCGAAACGTACACGTGAGTACCTTTTACATTGGATCAGTAAAATGAACATTCCATATCAGGTAATTCACACAGTAAAGGTATATAGATTAACTTAACATGAGATTGCAAAATTGCATACTTAAATTCTACTTCTTATCATGCTTATTATGGCAGAATTTAAAGTTAACTTTCAAGTCCAATTTCACCTGTCTATGAATGGTTTAAAATACCCTTCTCTGTCTATGTTTGGTATCAACGCACTATTGACACGATTGGTGTTAATATCATACCACAACTTTCCTACGTGCATGCTGTTATACTGAGGCTTTCCCATGAGGATACTGAGCAACACTGAACATTGCACAGAAAATATTCATGCATTACATTTGTGGATTATGTAGCTATTAATGATTTGTGCCAGAATTAAGAGGAATACCAAACTAACCTTGCTATATAATTGTTATTGATAGATGATTTACAATGTTTATGAATAGAACCAATAGAACATAGCATGCAAAGTATTGTGATGTAAGCCATGTCATTTTCTGGTTTGTATGTTTAAATCCCATTGACTACAGACTGGTCAATCATATGGTATACGCAAATTATGCCAGCGGTCTTATTTTTCATTGGATTAACCTCAGATTTTCAGGATTTTAACTTTGTTAGTTTTACTTTAAAATGAAATCAAATTGGTCATGGTCCAGTGGTTTTAACAAGGATTTAGTCCACGCTGAAAGAGAGTCCTAATTGTTTTGATTCACACTGTATAGGACATGTACAAAATTATGACTTTCTTTTTTGAGCCCAGTCCTGAGTTACATGTTACTGCGACTGGTGTAGACCATTCTCTTGTTATAATTAATTTTTTTCGCTGGTGGACCATTAGGTATCTGACCCATATGATCTGATCAAATGTACTAAACCAGCCCTGCTACTGAGATTCTCAGCGGCTACGTGCACATTTGATGGAAACCATTTTAAAGACAGACGGGACCGGCTAAATGCCGAGAACAGGACGGAGAAACGGCCAATGAAATAGATAACATCGTAGTTATGGTCATCGTACATAGACCCTATGTTTCTCCCGAACAAAAACTGGACTTCGCACACTTGTGATACCGCCCTCGCAAGAATCACGAAATGTTGGGGAATTCCGTTGAACCGTTTGAACTCAGTTGGTTTGTCCGACCCAAATACGGACAATCTAACTGGGGCTACAGGACTAAGGGAATTCATCACCGTTGTCGTCCGGGCGGGGTTAGCCTTTGAACAAGCTCTTGCATTGTAGCTTTCAATTTTTAAACTGCGCGTGCGCCGATACCTATCATTTCTGGTGTGTCCATAGTTAGCTATGCAGTAGCCCCAACGAAATAGTAATTGTACAAGAAAATTAAATAAAAACCCACACACACTTTACACTAATAAAATACATATACACGTTCAAATTCAACTTTCGCACAACCCTGTCCCCGTTTACCACAATATAACCTAAATAAAGACTTGGATAAGTCTAAAAAATCGTCGCGGACAGCGCCAAATTTAATTTAATAACAGGTTATACCATGTATACCGTCAGCATGTGCAGCGGGTGACTTGCCATTAGGTCTAAAACCATTTTGCCTAATACCCATTTAGTCTAATACCAATCGGTCTAAGACAAGTAGGGCTAAATATCAGTTGGTCTAACATCCAATTGTTCTAATAACCATTTAGTCTAATAAACATTTTGTTAAAACCCAGTTGGTCTAATGCCAATTGGTCTAATATGGTATAATTTCCACTTGGTCTAATATCCATTTTGTCTAATTTATATCATAATGGCGTCTACGTTGAGCGGAGCTGAGAGGCTACGGCCAAAAAGAAACCGAGACTCGACAGGACTCAAATGCACTCATTTCGCCTGTAATGCAAACAACAATTTATATCATGGTCTCGGTTTCTTCCGATTCCCCAAAGAGTATGATAATGTAGGACTGACAATTTAGCTGTTGAGAGATTGGTGGCTAAAAACTAAAAAAAATCTCGTTTTTACTATTTTAGCCGCCACCTCAAACGCTTAAAATGTAATTGCTTTGTTATTATCTTTAAGAGTGTAAACGGATCAATGGTGCCATATTTCTATATCTGAAGAAACTGAATCCTTTAATTAAAAGGCACGAACACTAACGTCTATTAAGAAATTATGGTAGGGGGCCGCTGTCATTACGGACATTTGCCACTCAGAAGCTGACGACCCCTGGCCCCTTATATTATACATTCACAAATTGTGACAATTTGCATTCGAAATCTAGTTTTCGTCAAAATCCACTCCAAAAGCCCCCATTTTAGAGACCCTGAGTGCCCCCCCCCCCCCCCCCCCCCCCCCCACCCCCGCACGTGCAGAGATAGGCTGGTGGTCGGGTATATATAAATGACTATTTTTGTTACTCATTTAGGGGAATGTCTCCCCGCGGTAGTTATGCCACTGACGGATATAGTACCGCTCAGTCACCCCGCCCCTTCCTGAAAATACACCAACCAGATCAGCTTTGTTCTACAGGGTGGTTCAATAAAACGTTGACAGTTTTTTGAAGCCTTTTCTTTTAATTCTGTAGATTTAAAAAAATAATAATTCAATATTCATCAACTATATGATTTTGACCATCTATGCTAAAAATATCGTTACAAATAACCTTACGGTTGCAAAATAACAGCTATTTGAACAAAGTCTGTCCCATTTCACTCTGTCCACGGGTACTGATTTCGCGACGTTACATTGATTGAATACTAAATGATGAATTGGTGTATCACCAACTTACTTTTTGTCGTTTCTATGGCAGTCGGCCCGTTTTCGTTTCTCCCGTTAACATTTTCACTCCGTACACGAATTTCATATTCTGTATCTTCAATCAAATTTACAATGATAAATTGATCAGTTGTATCATTTGCTGTCTGCTTCTGACCAAATTGTTCATTCGGGATATTTTTTCGGTAATCGATTACAAACCATTGTTCCCTGCCTCCATTGTAACCAGCTTCCCATTGAATTGATATGCTGTTGAGGGTCGATGCTGTTGCAGTTACCCGTAAAACAGGTGACGGTTTAGCTTAGTTATAAAGGGAAAACAAACACAATTAAATTATATTGATTTTTGGGTTAAAAAGCCTCCACATCGGCAACAACTCACCGATGATTTAACAAACCTTATACAAGGTGAGTCCAAAAAACCCCTTCAATAGTGGAAAGATGCCATCTTGTTTTCAAAACCAAGTTAAAGCTTAACAATTTTTAAACGTTAAAAGAATACCTCATTTGTTACTAACTTGCGAAAAATGAAATTAATATGATTTTCCGTTTGCTTTTGGTGACCCTTTTAACCCGTTCACAAGGTTGTACATGATATGCCAACAAACATGCATAAGATCGTAAAATGCGTCTTTCATTCGAATTTTTAAACTTCAGTAAATTTGTGATGTAATTGAAATGTAATGCATCCTTTCTTGTTAACATGTAGGCTAAAATAATGTTCTTACTTTGAATAGGAATTTCCAATTTTTTGCTCACGGTTTATTCAAATATGAAAATGCAATGTGTGCCATTTCAAATGAAAATCACTGTGCTAAAGACAAATGGAAAATGCGATCGACTTCATTTTTCACATAAAGTTATATAGGAACAAATACACTCGTCAAAAGAAGTTCCTTGCCACTCATTGAAGTTCAAATATTTCACATAAATATTTAATATAAATTAAGCAATTGCATGTCACAATAAGCAGACAAAAATTCTCTATCATGTCTGTATGAAATTAAGATGTACGCATTCGGGCATGGCTGAGCACATTCGCAATGGTAAGGTGCGTAAAAGGAAATTGTAAGAAATGAGCATTTACAGTCATTTGAATGGAGGGATTATCCAATTTTGTGCAATCTTCTTGCCATTGTCAAGTGAATGGGATCTGCCATGCATGAGTGATCATGTCTAAATTCCATGTTAAGCTGTTAGAGGATTACTTTCTGCTTATTTTGATATACAATTATATATATATAATTATATATATTCTGTTAAATATTAATTTAATTTAAGTGGCAAGGAACTTCTTTTGACGAGTGTATATTATTCATGCAACGTTTAAAAAGTGTCTAACTTCAACTTGGTTTTGAAAACAAAGTGGCTTATTTCTACTATTGCAGGTGTTTTTACTCACCCTCTATTGATAGATATTGGTTTTAACCGATGAAAGCCGATGACTGTTAATTATGTATTCTATCTGACAAACCAAAGCAGAGATTGTTGAAACACCCCTTACCCATATCTTTCACTTTCTTTTTCTTTTTTGTTCAATATTTGTGTACGCCATGTGCCATTTTATGTGGTAAAACTGTATATCTATATTTGGTCTCATATTTTCATTGACATCAAACAAATTATAATACTAGTAATTTAAAGACTAAGCTTATGATCTCAACACAATTGTTTGACATACCTCGAATTTTCAACCGACTACATCGATCTTCATCTGGAGACTGGCAATCCAGATTTGGGGTCAGTGACCTTTCGGACACGTGATCCCAAAATCGGTCAAAGACTTGGTAGCTTGTATCGGCCCCGTACCTGTTGAGTGACGGCTGGTTTACTCGGATGTAGATGGTCTCCTTAACACCCCTCTCGAAGTATCTTGGTTCACGGTCCAATATTTTGACTTGTTCCAAGTCTACGTGATGGCCCGATGGCGATATTTTTACCGTAAACAACATTTGGATTGAAATTGATATGCAAGTAGTGTTTTGCACTTGTACTTACATTACATTATATCCACTGTCGTAAGTCGAATATGTATAGCGTACAGCGAGCTGTCTGTGAACTACGCCCGCGCTACGATATTATTACGCATTTTAACTAGCCTACCGAAATGTTGGTTACGGTAAAGAATTTCGCTGGCCCGGTGACTCGATATGGATGTGTTGGGAGACGAGGTCGAGCTGGGGCGGCGGTGCTCAAGAAATTTAGTTTTTAAAGATCTTTCAGTCTCACCGATGTATACTTCTTCGCATTGGCCCCTCCGGGTTTTCCCCTGACAAGGATATAATACACCGGCCCAGCTATGTCCTGTTTTTCCAAGAGTGTTTGACCCGATTTTGGGATCACGTGTCCTGACCCCAAATCTGGGTTGCCAGTCTTCAGATAAAGATCTATGTAGTCGGTCGAAAATTTGAGGTATGTCAAACAATTATGTTGAGATCATAAGCTTAATCTTTAAATTATTGTCTACCAACACAGATGAACTTTCACGCTAGTATAAGGCCTACGTGTATTTTGTTTTTTGCAAATCTTGTATTTTTGTAATGCATATTTTAAGTAAACCTCTAATTGGGATATTGTGGCAATTAAATATATCATGAATAATACAAATAATATAATCATGGTAGTCACTTATGAATTGATTCAATCTATATTATTCTTGAAAATATCATGTTTCCCACTTTGTGGCAATGGAATACCATTTTCAAATGTCTCGTTTATACTATCATGGCTATTGGGTTTTGGCGGTTGATGACTCATTTTGTGAGTGAGATGATCAATTTTATTCAGAAAGTTCGTTCTGCTTATGAACAACCCATAAAATCCTCGGGTTTTTTAACGGGTGGTTCTCGAATTGTTTAACAAGCTGTAAATATCAAACAATCAAACATGCTCGTTTACATTATCTGTATATACCATGGGCATAATGGGAAAGATGGTTAGCTTACTCGTTCCATTCAGATTAATTGTAAAGCTGTCTGGAGTTCCAATCCCATTATCTACCTCACATGTATACAGTCCATAGTCACTGCTTGGAACAGTTGACGCAATATGTAGCCGACTTTGTATGACAGTGCCACCTACACCGTCCTCTTTCTGAATTACATCAATAATGTGGACTCTGTCGGTACTATTTGTTAAAATTGTTCCATCTGGATGGTACCATTTAAAAACGGGATTTGGTAAGCCATCAGCGATGCAATCCAGAATCGCGCCTTTCCCTCCATCGACACCTCGGTAGTTATCGTGTTTATTTGATATGTTTGCAGAATCTATACAGAAAAGCATTATCGTAAATTATAAATCATCAGTGTTATAATTTGGATTTATATCGTGAGGAAAAACACAACTTCATACAAATCCTTACTATGCTGCAGCGTTGGTAATCCTCGTGCAGGTTAGGAGAAATCAAAGAAACTGCTCAAAAAAGTTCAGAAATTTGTTTAACACTTATAAACAACTAGCAATGTTCAAGTACCCTGCTCAAACATTTGTTCAAATACGCAGTACCTGTTTAAGCAAGGTACTGGAAGAACCCCCTTGTTAAACTGTTAAACACCATTTTTTTGCTATGTTGTAGAGGGATGCTCTATTGACTTTTGATGACAAAATAGCGATGATTTTGGCATTCAGATTCTATAGCAGAGCTGATCTCTGAAACAAGTAATTGCTACAGTTTTAGAATCACTAGAATTATGAACACATCAGGTTTCAATTAATATGCAACACAATATGATCCTGTCTCAGAGCTCAGAGAATATGGGTATGTCTCCATCTCAATATGCCAAATTCATCACTATTTTATCCACAAAAGTCAAAAGAGCATCTATCTACAACACAGCAAAAATGTTGTTTAAAAGTTTTTAACAACGGGTGTTCTTCAAGTACCCTGCTTAAACGGGTTTTACGTATTTCAACTCCTGTTGTTTAAAGGTTTCAACAGTTGTGTTTACAGTGTATAGCTGTCAATTTAACACTTCATTGAAGAGTTGTTCTTTTAGGCACGAACTAGAGGTGAATTTGGCATATTTTGATCGAGACCTCCGCACATTCACAAGCAGGTGGCTAAGCACTGAAACAGGTGATTGCTACTCTGCCCACCCACGACAGAAGGAAGTATGGAACACTTTCATCAAAATACACTTTTTAGTGTGTTTAGCTTCAGAAGGCATATACATTCACGTTAAAATTACTGTGGAACTTGAAACACCACCAAAAGTACGAAATTCATGTAAAAAGAACTTGCTTCCTTTGATTTTATACAGTTAAGAGATAGGGCAATTAACGACAACCCACCACCAATGTGAGTATGGACAATACAGTTTTGGTTAAATTAAACAATTTAATAACATAAACATAACATTTCCCTCATTCTAATTTGAAACATCTGAAAACAAATTTCCGAACTATTTTTGAGCAGTTTATTTAACAAAACGAACAACAGAAATGTACCGGTACAAAAACAAACTACTGGTATACTGGCAAATTCCATTTACAGTACCAGTTTTAGGCAGCTATAGTTTTTAGTGGGCATGTGTGGCGCAATGGGTAGAGCACTGGACTCATAATCCAAAGGTTGTGGGTGAGAGTCCCTCTGTGGTCAACATGGTGTGCTCTTGAGTAAGGTATTTTACCGCAATTATTCCTCTCTAAATGGGTACCGGATTTCTTCAGTGCTGAGAAGGTAACATACGTGACATACTCGCTGTGGAGGAGGTGTAACGAGCCCCATACATTGCTCTATCACTTTGAAAGATATATAGATGGGCACTCCGCTCCTGGGATTACAGAATCGACCGGCCTTACCTTTACCTTACATAGGTTTTTTTTACTACCCCCAGCACTTAGTAGAATTTTCATTCAATGAGTCCTTGAAACTCATTAATATATTCAATGATCTTTCTACATACCATTGACATTCAGGTGTAATGTTAACAGAAAACATATGTTAATACATATTATCTACGTACGAGTATTTTAAATAATAAATGGGTGTAGTTTAGAAATTCAATGGAATTTTAATTGCAGCAATTTTCTAGTTCAAAAGTTGCTGAGGTGGAATTTGCAGTATGTAACTGACATTGTTATTGACAAATTGAATTTGATAGGGAACTAAGACGGCTTATAATCAGTCCATTAAAAAGCGGGAAAACAGATATTTCTCATAATGTGCTTCCCTAATACAGTACTTTATTATGACACCTCATGTATTTTGAATTGCATGAAACAACAATTCAATTCAATAATAACAATACATAATGCAGTTAATAAAAAATTAGTGGCTTTGGGAAGTTAACGTCTTGACTCAAGTTGTGTTTATCAGGATTTTGATGATTTCAAAACGCTCTGATTTCCTTTTGAGTTACAATAAACATTATATACATGTATAACTATTTGCATTAGTTGATTACTCACAATAAACCGTTACGGCAAGTGGCATCCACCTGTCAGCGGATCCCACACCATTGTCTGCAACGCACACGTAATAACCAGCTTTATCTCTGGTAATGTCTGTCAACCTTAATTCACTAGCACCGTCATTGTATTCATCATTAAGATCTTCAGATGACCCTTGTTTCTCCCAGTAAACAAACGAATCGGGCTGCGGATTACCGTCTGCTGAACATTGTAATGTGACGTCATTTCCTTCTTCAACTGGTGACGAGGGATCAACCAGTGCCGTTAGGATTTCTGCAGGATCTGTAAAAAGTAGCATTGACGTTTTCAGTGTAGCCTTCAAAATAATATATAGATATTATTCCACAGATAGACCCTTTGATACTTGACCAATTGATTATATACTTCATTATCAGCTCATATTGATTAATAGTCTACGAGGTTCGTTCAATAAATAATGAAAGTGGTCATGGTATGGGATGCATTCGTGATTCTATTGGGGGATCATGTGATCAATACAAAGTATGAACCTTTGTCTTTCAAACAATACACTTTTGGATTGTTAGTTACCTTTGGTTGTGTAATGTCATTAACATAAACACAATAGATTTCAGACACTGACTGAAATCTGTCAAATATTTGGCTGGATATGTAATATGTTGAAAATGGGTTGATTGATATATTTCCGTATATCTCGGCAATGCAAGTATAAAAACAGATAACACTTGGCACATAGTTAGAACACACACTTATCTCTGCTTGACATTCTTTTCTAGATCTGAATTCCTTAATACAAACAAGAAGGGACCATCTCAAATGCGCTTTTATTTAACAAAATCCGCAATAATATACCTTAGAAAAACAACAAAGGATAAAGAACAATGGAGGGATTATAATTTAGTAAATTGTTGTGGGATGTAAATCAATAATAGTGGGGATTTCAAGAGGAGCTGTTCATAAAATTTCCTCAAACCATTGAAATTATGTGACGATTACTTTAACAATACATATCTAGTAGCTCTAAAGATAGCAGTAATGAGAGAGGTGGTGGCAGCCATATTTGATTGATACATTCATGTATATCTTTATTTTGACTATCACAATATTTAAACACATTGATTTAAGCATTTTTCATTATTTCTGATTAGAATTTGAAGGCACAGTAAGCTTTTATCTGGGAAATTTTATGATTTTAGTCATTTGTGGCCCTGTTCAAAATTATCTGCCGTTTGCGCATGCGCATATTTTCTGCAGGTTTCATGCGAATAAGTTCAGATAATTAGTTGGCTATCACATGGAATCCCCCAAACTGGTTAATTGCTTGGATTTTTCATAAATTGTTTGATTTTCCGAAATATTAGTGATTCCTGACTGGGCATTTTTCAATGAAAATTTGTCTATTTGAAATACTGATATTTATATACAATTTATTCGATTGCCTCTCCTTACTTTTTCTTCTTATACTACATATATCAAATTACACAGAAATTAAAGTTATTGTCTTTTTTATCATACTTACGCGAAAAAAAATGGGATTTACCTGCTTCTGGTGTCATGTTATGCAATCTTCTTACCACATGTTTTATACAAACAATTCAAATTTCCCGCCAAATAACTGATTTAGCAGTGTCCCAAGTGTACTTACTTTGAGACAATGCTATGACGTCATAGTTCACACTTATAAATCCAAAACTATATTGTTTGAAAGATAAAGGTTCATACTTTATATTGATCACATTATCCCTCAATAGAATCACTCATGCATCCCATACCATGATCACTTTCATTATTTTTTGAACGACCCTCGTATATTTAAGGAATTTTCTAAATTTTGAATTGGGTCCTTAGATCCATGGGTTACAATAAAACCAGTGACAGTTAAGTATTCTTAGCTGTCACTGATAAAACACAACCAGTAAAAATTCGCCCGATGAAAATGCAGCATGTTGCTGGTCAGAAGTAGTGTTGCTCACTCCTAGCTTTGATAGGCGTAATTAGGGCTACTTTTACGTTAACTGTAAAAAAGCAATGTTTTGGGAAACGTTTTCACTGGCATGGTTTACATGGGGCCAGGAGAAAATTGTCGGACTCATGATCCTCGAAGGTTCCTCTCCAACGTGTCCTTAACCGACTCCTTAGGCGTTAATCACCCATCAGCAGTATATTAACCGACCAATCGAACGAGAGTCCGATCCGCCCGGGAGTACCAGCCAGTAATAATGTAATGTTGTCATGGTTGTAATCATCCGTGTGAACATCAACACGAATTAAGGGCGTTTTTCAAAATCATCAATTTCAGAGAATACGGTTGGATTTTTCAACCTGAATCCGCGCTAAGGGTGGCTTGGGCACATAATCACAGGTCATCATTGTAACATAGTCCAAAATGGTAAATTATACTAAAATAATTACTTCATACGTTTATTTCAGTATACACTACGTCATGATGACCTATATCCTTTGCTAAGAGTGTGATTCGTTGAGCTACATCTTTATTAATGGTCACTTTTTCCGTTTTGAAAATCCGCGGTAAGCTTAGTTTTTGAAGAGTGCATTCACACCGATGCATGCAACGTGTAGATACATTTGACTGACGCAATGGGGATATCATAACAATAACATAACATAACATAACAATTAATATTTATATAGCGCTATTCCATCTATACTGCTCACAAAAAGTATCGAAACACTTAGAAATGATCCAATATATAACGGCTCATCCCTATTGAAAAGCACGAATCTGATCATTCTAACAGTAATGCAAACCTCTTTCTATAGGATGATTGTCACTTTTGAAACTGGACCCACGACCATTGAAATGACAATAACTCCGCTCCGCAACATCGTATCTCATCGATCGAGGTGTCAAAATACGCAGAACAAAATTATGCACTTGGTTATTTACTTCGATTAATGCATACCCTTTCGAGCCGTTATATATTGGATCATTTCTAAGTGTTTCGATACTTTTTGTAAGCAGTTAGATAATGTCATCCTCTCAGCCATAAACGGATGGGAAAGGGTGTTCACTTTGTGTTTGAGGTTGTTTTTAAACTAACATTTTCCGGGGAACACGATCCCGCCGACCGTTTTTTTTTATTATTTAAATATGTATATTATTTTATATGTTTTCGGCTGTATCAAATTGATTGCCATAGTTTTTAAAATCCAAAATGGCCGCCGTGTACCTGAAAATTCAAAATGGCGCCCAAAAAGACACTTTTTTTATCAAATGATAATATGTCCTAGTTTTAGTGATTTTAGTGTCTATATACATGTTTTAGGGGACAAAGAATACATTAAAATCGTTTTTGAAATTCGAAATGGCTATCAAGTGCCCACAAATTCAAAATGTCCGTCAAAATGTCCGCCAAAATGGTAAAATCCCATAAATTGACACATATGAACCAACATGCATGATCAGAGTGCAATTTTAACAATGGTCTGTATGTATTAGACCACTAGAAACTCATAACTAGTATTTTTGCTGTGTTAACATACTTTAAAGCCAAAATGGCCGCCAAATTCATGGCCAAAAGTGGTCAAAATTCCATAAAATAGCATAATATCAACCGAAATGTATGATGAAAATATAATTTTAACCATAGGATACTTACTATGTGTTAGACCACTAGTAACTCATATCCAGTATTCTCGTAGTTTTGTTAACATAGTTAAAATACAAAATGGCTGCCAAAATGGCCTCCAAATTGGTCCCAAAGTGGCTGCAGAATTTGTCAAATTCCATAAAATGGGGATAATATCAACCTAGATTATTTATGTATTTGAAATGAATCAGGTAACTAACATTGAACATTCAAGATACACTCGCTACTACAAACTGGTTCGTCACATGTGATTTCCTTGTTCACGGCGCAGCAGTGTAAGCGGGCATTGTTATCTTCTTTTGTGAGCTGTCCCGTCGTGTAATCTAGCACTCTGTTATCTGTCCATCAAAATTACCAGGTGTAAGCTCCGGCGTGTGTGTGGATACCATCTCAATTTGATTCTTGTACCAATCTATATCACTGGATGGGTAACCGGTGCTTGTGGAGCATCGAACTGTAACAGCGTCATTGACGGTGGATGTTGATGGACAACGTGTCAACGGTGCTGATGAAGAGCAAACTAGATGAAAAACCGATAATATTATGATTTATAATGATAATGATAAATTGCATCAGATATCTGCTGGTCATTTTCAAAATACTGCTTGAAAAAAGAAAGAAAAAATACAAATATTAAAATGTCAAAGTGAAAGGGCTCCAAACACAAATACATTGCTCATTCACGGTACAGGAGAACCGCGTTACTTCGTTAACTGTTAATATCTAACATGATAATACCTGCTAAAATACATCATATACGAGGGTCATTCAATAAGTTCTACCTCCTTCCTCATAGCTTTGCTATAATATAAGCCAGTCATATGAGATATTACTCGATTGTAGCTTTGAATCTTAGCTACAAGAACGTAGTAAATCGGTATCAGTACTGGTTTGAATTTCTGGGGATGCAGTGAAAACCGAATGTCCATTTAGTGTGACGGAAACGGGTGATAAACAGCTGCATTTCTCCAAATTGCTGGTCATTTAGCCAATTCTAAGACACAATACGTACATATTGGTCAAGTATAACCGTTCTCAATTTCAGATAACTCTTAAACAGGCTATAATCAGTAAAAGTGGCTGATTTGATACGAAAATATGCCGTCTGATTAGCAAAAAACTATCAAACAACTTAAGCTTTACCCTCCCCTATAGGGAACACTGCAAAAGTCATATTTGCTTTTCAAAAGACCTGAGAGATCTTCAATATACAGGATTAAATTGAGTGGTTCAACGTCTCTCCAAGAGATGATTCTACTATTGACTATGTTGTTGACTATTCAGAAGGTTGCACATGAAGAAAATTCAAAAAGTGACTATAAGGCTAAAGATTTAACATACGAAGCATTATTGTGCCATGAATTATAACAACGAATTCGGACTGTTTTGCAGTATTTTTGTATGCTAAAGGCATAGCAATACATTCGAATTGATATTATTACTATTTGCAAGCCTACAAGCTCATAATTATATATATACATTATAATACTATAGTATATTTAGTTATCAACCATTGTTTTCCATGTTAATAATTACGCTCCTGCTCTCATATCTAACCATGAGTATGTCCGTTTCCTTTGTCCAAAATTTTTCTCTGGCTTTGATCACATCAGAACAAAAGTGAAACAGGTATCAATTTTTATTAACTATCAATGTAGCCATGAATCAACGCTATCATCATGAAAAAATGACACGAGGCTGATATTCATATTAGCAATGTTACGAGGCAGGAGGTCGAACTTATTGAATGACCCTCGCAGGTAGATTCAACTTCAAAATGACTTACATTGCACATCAAGAATCTCTGTCTTCTCCACATCTCCTGATTGATGAGTCGCTCTACATTTTAGCTCTTTGTTATTATGCTCCCGTCGTGGATCATAACTATGAGTACTAGTGATATCATATCGGTTATTACTCATCAGTGTGTTTGTAGCACCTACGTCTGTGATATTCTCATCATTTATAAACCATGCTATATTTCCTTCAGGGTACGCATTGTTCGCATTGCATGAAAGCATCCGTGATATACCCTCAGTCATCTTTGCGTTGTTGGTTATAGCAGGAATGTCTGGTGAGCCTGTAATGGTAAAACCATGACCAAATCACGATTGCATGTTTATGATATGATATTATTTTGTTAATCTCAATTTGTCGGCTGAATGCAAAAGGGGCGTGAGTGACATTTTGATCATTTTCAGGACAAGCAATTGTGTGCGAAAATTTCGTTTTTCTTTTGTATTTTATTGTCTTTTGACGTATTTCTTTCATAAAAAATGTAATTACTCCGATTTCAAACCTGTACCATAGCTTAATGTATGTATTTACCTGTACTTTCAATATTAATAGAAAACTTAGTTTTATACAAAATGTCACTTACGACCCTCTTGCATTCAGCCGAAGAATTACTTTTAATTGTGTTATAACCCTAACATTCTTGGGTACTACAAATCACTACACTGTTATAACGTGCTGTTAGCGCGTATTTTTTGAAGCTGGCTAGTTAGCGCTATCAGTTAGGTGTCTAACTTCCACGCGGGCGGCCCGGGTTCGATCCCCGATGTTGGCGTAGCCTAACATTTAAGATGTACCCGTGGTAAACACTTTTAATTATACCGTGGTGGATTTCAGCGAGTTTCCCAATAATGTTATACTAATTTGAATCTGTTTGTACTTTTATAATTACCATAAATATCAAGTATGATATTTCGTTTCACATCTGTTCCAGTCACATCAATGTTAGCAACGCAATCTGTTGTACTTTTGTGATAATCTCTCGATGGATTAAATGATATAGTGCTAGAGGTATCGACAAGTTGATCAGTAGGAGTAGGAGCAGCAGGAGGAACAATCGTGAAATCATTGCCCGGTATGGAATTGTCAACCTTCCATGTAATATCTGCTGATGGCCGTGTGTCCTCTACAGAACACGTAAATGTGTGCTGCTGGTTCTCGTCAACCCGTACTACGGCACTATTGGCATAACCACCGGTGTTGGCATCATCAAACAGTTTTACTGTGTTGTCAGTCGGAGGGACTGTATTGACAAATTATTGAATTTATTATCATTATCAAAACTAATGATTGAATTCAAAATGTCATGGTTCCCTGCTTATCTACTTTTAAGTCTATTTATCGAACAATGCCGAACACAAAATATTGACAATTTACGAATTCTCTTTATTTTTTTTAACCTACCTTCTATAACCAATTGTTTGTATTATTTTTAAGCGCAATAATTCAATTATCCATCCCTTGTACAGAGATCATAAAGACAAACATTACATTAACACATTGGAAATTGGGATATCATACCTTTTACATAAATAACTACCAACGATATTTGGCTCGAAGTCTCTGCTGGTACACTTGCAATACACTTCAACTGCTCATTGTGCTGGTTGATGTCTGGTATCAGATTGTAAGAGCTCGTTGTGTCCCAGAGTCCTGCCACAATGTTCTCTTCGTTCGTTTGTGTAGGATTCGCAATCGTATCCCCTATAACCCACGTTAATGTTGCCGGTGGGTAGCAACCTCCAGCTCGGCAGTTAAACAGGTGATTTGTTTCCACCATAATGGAAGCCAATGAATTATTCTGAAAATCGTCCGAATTGTCGTATACGCTCAAAACTGAGGGGGAAACTGTAAAAAGAAGTCTTCATTGTTCAGATTAGTCGAATTAATGTTACTAGCTGGATGCCCATGCCCGTGCACTACACGGACTCCCACTAATGCGTAGGGCCAACCAGAACACTACAAAATGAAACAACACATGAGTACTGACAAAAAATCTACATAAAATTCAACATGTTCAATACTTATAATAGGCCTATAGACGCTTGCGCAGGGCATTGATTTGTCTAATTTTTCGAGAAACAAAATATACGCATGATTTGACCTTATTCATACACGACACTATACAAATCAAAATTCACAATTTTAAGCATAATGTTGATTTATGTAAAAACGAATACAAACATGTTAACAAGTTTGCTAACACCCGCAGTGAATTCGGCGAATCCGCGATTCCTGAACAACGAATCAAAATAAAGCGCGGAGTGCATATGTTAGACACTTTCAATGCACTCCGTATAACTTCTAGTTTCCTACTTTCTGATTGGTTCGACACTACTAAGAGTGTATGAATATCTAATAACTTCTGCCCATGTACTTCTTAGGTTGAATAAATGCATTGTTGGCCCCCATAGTGTGATCCCCCGGCCGCCGTTCAGGATGTGACCCTTACTAACATAATCAACGCATCAAACCTTTTTGCATCTTCTAAGCTGAATAAACTCTCCGGTTCCTGGACTAAATAGGCCTAGGTCTTGAAACTTTTGTCGAGGTGTTTTATTAATTTGAAACTTTTCGAGGTGCTCTACAAAAATAAAGTTTTCCGAAAACATTTGCAAACAGACAACGTCCCCACCTATAATAGACAGGATCCTATTGTTTATTTATTTTTAAATAAATGAATGAAATCTTCATAACCCCCAGGAAATAAACAATCAAATGACAGTTATAAAAATAATACATAATAAACGAAAGTCATACATGGAAATAAATAAGTTTTCAGAACACATTGCAAACAGACAAAGTAGACAGGAAGTTCACTCGCCTGGTGCCCGAATCACAGTATCCTATCGTTTATTTTATTTTTAATAAATGAATGAAATCTTCATAACCATGTTAGTTAATAACTTACTACTGACCGTTGTATTATCACCGAGGATATGACTCGAATAATCTGAAGCGGTAATTGTCTCACACCAAAATTGCCCATTATCCATCTGCCAATCGACTGAGTGGATGGTAAGCGTACTAGACATTCCGATGATAGCGCCTGTCATGCGACCTAGTGCCGGACCTGACCATGTTGTTGTACTCGGTGTATATGTTAACAATTCCGCTAGTTTGGTGAGATCATTCTCACCAGGCTCACTGAAACTCCAAGCCAATTGAGCTATATCTGCGTCGTATTCACATATCATCAGAGCTGTGTCCTCGTGGTGAATGTACTCGGGAACGTCGAGTCTGGTGATTGAGGCATACACTCCTGCATAAATAAATGTATATATTTGTTCATACTTTTGCAAAACCCTTGTTACACAAAATATACACAATGCAAAAAGAACAACAATAAGAGATATCTTCCGAAAATGAATATAACACACGATGGATAAATTAAAAAAAATGAGTTTACAAGTTGAAAATGTGTGATGAATCTAGACAGATAGGGCCTACAGGGTTCAGGTAGGGCTCCATATCTGGGGTTGGCAGAGAATCGTTGGTTGGTACATCTCCGTTATGACTGACAACTCGTGACTTTAGTGATGACACCTATTTCCGTCGGTCTGCAGCCAGTTGCAGCCTGATAGTGTTGGTAAAGCCAGGTTCAGCAAAATTATTTGAGAAAACAAGTTGGTACAATCAATGTCAGTTATTTTGGTAAACAACAAAATAAGTTTGATCAGTTGGCAAAATACGAGTTTGATCAGTTGGCAAAATCAGCCAGCAAAATAATTTGGTAGACAAATGGGTAGATAGTCATGAGTAGGCGCTTGACTATCATTTTGGAAAAGAATTGAAGGATTTTGCTTAATTTGTATCCAATTTCAAGGCGTCAGTCGGAAAAAATCGAATCCAAATAAGTATAAAGATGGCAGAACAGGAATATCATTTCAGAAGCCCCAAAAATGTACCTTAATTATGGCCAGAACCTGCCCCCCCCCCCCCCCCCCCCCCTCTGCCACTCTGGATCTAATAATAATAATAATAATAATAATTAGTATTTATATTATCTAGATCACTATCAATAATCTGATAACCCTCGTTCTCCTTCCTGTTATATACCTTAATACCGCAACCAACCATCAGAAGAAGAACTGCATCCTTACTATTGCTTGTTAGCAACATTGATATTTTGTGTAGGATGTTAATCATGGTTTAAATTGTAGTACAATAAATCCACATTTTTCTGTAATAACTTATACGCACAAAGACTACATTTTAGACTCATTTTGAACCCTAAAATATTCCAAATACTCAGAGCTTCAGGGGGCTTCGCCCCTTTGATCCCTACAAGGGACATTGTCCCTGGAACCCACCGGGGCCTTTTAAGCGGGGCCCTGGACCACACGCCGTGGCAATTTCATTTTTAAATTAGTCGACAATTTGGTCCAACACACGGTATACACCCTTCATACAAAATGCTCTAGCGACGACTCTATCATTACCTTTGTATAGCAAAGATTGCTTACCTGAAATTGAAACAGCAAAAAACAGCAACTGACGTGATTGATTGTTTAAGTGGAACCCCATCGTTGTAAAACGTCAATAATGCAGCCGTATGAAGTAGGCCTACACGGTAAACACATTAAGGAAGTAAATCTCGTATATTCTACACCCTCGGGTCGATGTGAATCGTGTGTTTATAGTTTACTGAACCATGTTTATGGCACGCCACGTGGGACTTTATTCATTGAGAAACAAAACCTTCATTGAGAATAAAAAAACTTCACCGAGAAAAAATAAACACAACCGAGAAGAAAAAAAACCAACCGAGAAAAAATAAACACAACCGAGAAGAAGAAAAAAACCCAACCGAGAATAAAAAAACACAACCGAGAAAAAAAACCCACAACCGAGAAAAAAAAACACAACCGAGAAGAAGAAAAAAAACACAAACGAGAAAAAAAACCAACCGAGAAAAAACAAACCACAACCGAGAAAAAAAAACACAACCGAGAAAAAAAAACACAACCGAGAAAAAAAAACACAACCGAGAAAAAAAATCCTCATCGAGAAAAAAAACATCACGGAGAAAAAAGAAACTCATGAAGAAAAAAAATCACAAACAAGAAATAAATCGATAAGTTTTAGTCTCTTCATATCGAGTGAGGCAAACCGACTGTGTAAAAGACTAGACTTAGCTGGTAGGGTACGTGGGTGTAGGGTGTACGGGCGTAAGGGGGCGGGGGGTATTTGTTACCGTAAACTGCAACATTTGAATAGGGGAAACTTATGGGCAGAAAGTCGTATTATATACATCTGAATATACATCATGAAGAAATTTACATCATAGTAAAGCAATGTATTACATGCATAATAGTTTAACAAGTTCTATGTCTTATTTTATCAATTTAATGTCAATTTGGCTCGGTGTCTTGGTGTCCTATGTGTCATGAGAGGATTTTACACTTTATATAATATATCTTTTACTGTATAAATGTATCGTCATTTGGCTCGGTGTATTGGTTATGGTGTCTGATGTGTCATGCGAGGGTTTATACACATTCTACATTAATAATGTTTTTTTTTATTATTTGATCACTTAAATGCCGGGAGGCTTTTCCCCTGATGCCCCCAAATGAATTGACAAACTCTATGTATTATACAAAATATAGTCAGTTGTGCCCCCCCCCCCCCCCCCCCCACCCCGACCACATGCCTACCTACCCCACCCCCAAGACCCTGCGCTACTGGGTGGGTGACGGGCTTCAAACTGTTCGACCTTCTTCCGACTTCGTCCTCCTCAAAGTCACAAGTGCTGCAAAGTTGTCATAATAATTCAGAAGTTCTTCACGATATGGTCTCCGACGAAGAAAACAAAATAGAAGAGTACAGTAGTAAGGGGAGACGTCAAAACTCGACCGCCCGTTGACTGCCGGTTACGGGCGGTTCCGCCCAGTTCTTTCAGGTCAAATATTTTACTGGTATATGAATATTCGCGCATGCAACACTGAACAACCGCCGGTTGACTTAATGCTGTAATCTGACCAATTTACACTATCAATCTGTTACTTTGCGGTCATAATAGCTCTCTCTATAATCGTTCTATAAAAAAAAAACATTCATAGACTTTCGGTATTGATTTTAAAAAGTTAATTGAGCTATAAACAGATTGAAAAAGCCAACCCCAGCGAAAATCAATAGCTGTATTGTACTGGTGTCAACTGAGACTTTTAAGACTGTGTATTTTTAAAACCCAGCCGCATCTCGGGGATGAAGGTTGGAGAAATCATTTCATACTTGGTCCACACATCAGTTATGATGAACCATCTCATATTATGGTGATAAATCTTTCATCGCGAGTCCCAGTGTTTCTAGATCAAAACACCCTAAATTTGCCAATTTCGACCATTTTAGCCTATATTCAGAAACGGGTAGTTTTAGTTTAAACCCTCCAACTGCAAAACGATTTTGCACAAGACACTTACACTGCAGTATCATCTTAAGATACCTATAGAGTATATAACATGCGCATTACATTTAGTTTAGCTTCTGTAACTTTTGTTTTATAATGGGATCAAACTTGTGTTTTTCATGAAAAATAGCTCAAATTATGTGTCAAATTAAAAACGGGAATTATTTTACGTCAAGCAACCAATTTTAAAAATTCACATATTAATGCAATCTATACATATTAATCTTCAACATATAAAAAATCACCGTTGGCTTTTTATTCCTACAAGTCGCTGTGTGACGTCAAAGTTACGTGTGTATATCACTCTATATAAATTGTTGGAAAATGAATGACGCATAGTATATCAACCATCTCGGTCATATGAGGGATGAAATGTTGTGTTTACGACGTGCATCTAAATATTTGATATATCCCATCTTGATAACAATCTACAAATCCAAGATGGCCTCCAAAATGGCCGCCATAATTGCCAAAATACATATAGAATGCTCATATTTAATTCCATGCATTAAATTATGCAGTTTCAATGCCTATGATCGAAATGCCTGAAAGGAGACACTAATTTAAGACGTTCTTGAGGATTCTTTACCTTCCATGATGGCCGCCGAACATGTCAAAATGGACATTAAATGGATGGAACAATGATTCTTTATTTGTTATAACTATCTTCTTTAAGACTAGGGTTTAACAAAACGTATACGATATCGTTATTATGTATCAAATTAAGAACAGGAATTAGTTTACGTCATTTGACCAATTTTAATAATCTACAAATCAATGCTGTCTATACATATTAACCTTTAAAATAAACATAATCATTATTAGCTTTTTATTCCTACATGTCGTTGTATGTAAGTCCTAAAAAATCATGGTACCATACAGACACATGTGGCTGAATTGGAATCACCGATTGATATACTTAATTTTCATTTCTCAATTTTTTTGCTAGACATATTTAATTTTCCAATGTATCTTTATAGCAATGTAGGCCTATGCAGAAATTCGTTTTGGGGGTACCGTTCACTATTTAGACATTCAACCAGTCAGCTGGTCACATTTTAAACGGTGAATCTGTGCCTTCAATGATCCTTACCATACACACATTATGTAACTGCTAGCAATGTATTGGCCATTTTGTTTTGTTTGTTTGTTTATACACGGTGGGTCCGCACGACACACGCTTGGGTCCTGATTTTAATGCCCGTTTTAATGGCAAGCAGAAACGTTTGACTATTCTGTGGTCATTAATCACTTGCCATGCTTAAATCACAATATCTCTCCCAATTCATATCATAAACCAAAATTTTGTTTTCCAATGGACAATGGACAGATTACACTAAAAGCAATGGATATTATACCGGTATGTCATTAACATGTCACCGAAGACATTTGAAGCATTTCATGGCCACATTCAGCATTTGGTGGTCAACATAGTTATTTCAAGATACTCATGATTAGTTATATGGTGCCTAAATATTATACTGTAATAACGATATTATATGATCTTTTTTTTAAAAAAACCTCGTCTTACAGAAGATAGGTATGACAAATAAAGAAGCTTTGTTTCAGCCATTTAATGTCCAATTTGACATATCGGCGGCCATTATGGAAGCTAAAGAATCCTCAAGAATGTCTCAAATGTGTGTCTCCTTTCAGGCATTTCGAGCATAGGCATGAAACTGCATAATTTAGTGTATGGAATTTAATACACGCGATCTTTATGTATTTTGGTGATTATGGCGGCCATTTTGGAGGCATCTTGGATTTGAAGATTGTTATCAAGATGGGATATATTATTTATTTAGATGCACGTCGTAAACACGACATTTCATCCCTCATATGACGGAGATGGTTGATACACTATGCGTCATTCATTTTCCAACATTTCATGTAGAGTGATATACACGCGTAACTTTGACGTCACACAGCGACTTGTAGGAATAAAAAGCCAACGGTGATTTTTTATATGTTGAAGACTAATATGTATAGATTGCATTAATATATGAATTTTTAAAATTGGTTACTTGACGTAAAATAATTCCCGTTTTTAATTTGACACATAATTTGAGCTATTTTTCATGAAAAACACAAGTTTGATCCCGTTATAAAACAAAAGTTACAGAAGCTAAACAAAATGTAATGCGCATGTGATATACTCTATAGATATCTCAAGATGATACTGCAGTGTAAGTGTCTTGTGCAAAATCGTTTTGCGGTTGGAGGGTTTAAACTAAAACTACCCGTTTCTGAATATAGGCTAAAATGGTCGAAATTGGCAAATTTAGGGTGTTTTGATCTAGAAACACTGGGACTCGCGATGAAAGATTTATCACCATAATATGAGATGGTTCATCATAACTGATGTGTGGACCAAGTATGAAATGATTTCTCCAACCTTCATCCCCGAGATGCGGCTGGGTTTTAAAAATACACGGTCTTAAGTCTTAAAAGAGCCCATTACTTCAAGATGTTATTGCTCACGTGTGTGACGAGGCACTTTCAACCGGTCGTGATCACCAGAGTGTTAATATTTGACCTCATTATGTGTGTATATTAAAGCTTTCAATAGATAGCGGCGTGAATTGTTGACATGGGGGTGGATGATTGGCCAGTGGTTGCACCAGTAGCACAATTTTAGGGGGAAATTATAAGAACAAAATGACAGGGGAAAAGTGCGCTCAAAACGCGCAAACATTTTGGGTTTTATTGTAAAAATTGCCTGAAATTAGCTTAAGTTGTTCTGAATTAGAAATTTCTATTACGGTGGTCATCCCGATCAACTATTGGCCAACTTTGATGAAGTCAGTATACGATGGCAAATGCAACGCATGGACGGTTCATGTGCAAAATCGGGAAAAGGGGTTCTGACACCACGCTCTATTCAAAGCTCGGCATTTCAAAAACCTTATGATTTCACCAATTAATGTCAAATATGTTTAATTTTGTATCCCCATATCTTCATCAGCCATGTTTCGAGCCTATACATGTTTAGTTTTTTGATAAACTCTCCGCGGTTTTGGACCCAGTTTTGATGGGGACACGCTATAATTGGGAGTAGGCCTATAAATAGATATTTATAATTTAGATGGTGGTCTAATTATACTGTACAAATAGAAGACCGTGGCCCAAAGTATCAATTGCTCAACTAAGTACACACAACAGGGGGATGGCTATGGCGCGTTGTCAATGGGTGAGTTGATGAAGTTGTGACCGTGTGCGAGTTATGGACTGAGGGGGTTGAGAGTGGGGTGAGTTGGCGTGTTCATCAGTTGTGTTGTAACTTCATAAAATGTAGATAACGAAATGATGTGTTTTAACCCTAACCTTCCTGGACCTTACAAAACCCTACAGGGCTACAATCTTGTACCGCACGGCGGTCCCATCAATCTCGTGCGGCCAGGGGTCGCATTCTGACGCGACTGCGCGTCCTAAACCTCTCACTTTCTTGTAGTGACGCGTCAGGTTTCAAATTGGAAAGACTTGCGGGTCCCGATCAAAATTGAAGCGACCCCTTACATTTGACGATGTATGGATATGGAAACCTAAAGAAATTCTGTAAATTACATGTTCATCCTTTGCACACAATATAAATTCATTAAAACTGTCCGTAAAAAAGTAAAATTTTCAAATACACAAACTTCAGGACCCCTCAATTTCTTGGGGGGACCCCTTAAATTTGTTTTTTGAAGTCCTACGGCGTCCTGAGAATTTTCATGGGGCCTCTCACATTTTTGATCCAGTGCTATTGCTCAGCGCGTGGTTATACTTGTTAAAACAACTTAAGATGTTTGAACATCACCCGTGTAGCTATAGTCGGTAAGGCATAGACTATAGTGTTTGTTTATTGACACGGTCGGTCCGTACGGACACACTCCTGGGTCCTGTAGGGACCAGGCTGCAAGCAAAATGCTCAGGCCCGGCTTTAAAAGCCTATAGGCAATTTAAATCAAGAATTGGCCTATATATATTATATGCACAACTTCTGTCTGGCATAGGCTTATATAAAAAGCCAATTCTGATTCTGAGGGACCCCCCCCCCCCCCCCCCTCTGTCCGCGCTTTTCAAAGGCCATCTATACTTAAATCAAGATAGTATCAGTATATGCTCATCTTCTGTCTTGCATTGATACAAAACAAGATATTTATTGGAAATGAATTAGTTGGTTTTTCGATAAAATATTGGTCAAAAGTATACACCAGATCGCACCAAATGAGTTCGAAAGAAAAAAGTCCACTTGCGAGGGGCCACATCCCTTGAACTCCCCCTGTCCGCTCTAGCGCGGAGTGCGGTGCTGCGCACCGCTTTGGTTACACTTTTGACAATTTTCAAATAATGCCCCCCCCCCCCCCTAAGAAATTTCTGGATCCGCCCCTGGACTGAGAGACATCGAAATCACTCAAATACATGTATCATGTTTATTAAGCGCTAACCATTTGGCGGAGATTAGCTTTTTACAAAAATCGTGGAATAGACTGAAATGCTCGAACAATGTGGTCGTTTAAGTGCCCAAGAACCATATACAACTTAGTTTGGGAAGTTGATTAGTGCTCCTCCCTCAGTCTCAGATACAAATTGTATACAAATGTGTTGAGTTGGAGCTAGTTGGAACCAAGGAACCATACAACTTAGTTTGGGAAGTAGATTAGTTC
Source organism: Ophiura sarsii (assembly GCA_035610835.1). Classification (NCBI taxonomy): domain Eukaryota; kingdom Metazoa; phylum Echinodermata; class Ophiuroidea; order Amphilepidida; family Ophiuridae; genus Ophiura; species Ophiura sarsii. Next base: position 118,069 of record JAYJML010000092.1, read on the forward strand.
TACTCCCTCAGATACAAGTTATGTACAAAAATGTGTTCAGATGTTGTGAATTGCACATTTCATTTATACAAATATGGATGGTTCAAACTGAATAAGCTTGGTGTTCATTTCAGTTTTGTTCAATAACGTTCGTAAATTGATTTACTTGGCATTGGTGAAAGTCCTGAATTCACCAATGTTTTATGAAGGAGTACCAATTCGCCTAAACCTTCAAGGGAAAAGAAAGTTCTTCAATTATGTAAGGTGCACTAGGTGCATTGAAACTAAATCACTCCACAACTCGCTACAATTTCTTTTTAAAAACACCTCACCAACTTACGCCACAAATCAGCAACTCGACCATCTACAACTCGCTACTTGAGACAACCCCCCATTAAATCTGCGGTATAATCTAAGTCAAACAAGATTAATGTCTCTCTGGTGGGTACCCTCTGTTATGCTAGTTTTTAACGCAGTCTGTTTTACCCAACAAAGACGCCAGACGGTCCCGTTTGCCTCACTCAGCTGCAGCTGTGGAGGAGACTATTTCTCAGTGGTGGGTTTTTTTCTCGGTTGTGTTTTCTTTTCTCGGTTGTGTTTTTATTTTCTCGGTGAAGTATTTTTTTTCTCGGTGAAGTTTTATTTTTCTCGGTGAAGTTTTATTTTTCTCGGTGAAGTTTTATTTTTCTCGGTGAAGTTTTATTTTTCTCGGGGAAGTTTTATTTTTCTCGGCGAAGTTTTATTTTTCTCGGTGAAGTTTTATTTTTCTCGGTGAAGTTTTATTTTTCTCGGGGAAGTTTTATTTTTCTTGGTGAAGTTTTATTTTTCTCGGTGAAGTTTTATTTTTCTCGGTGAAGTTTTATTTTTCTCGGTGAAGTTTTATTTTTCTCGGTGGAGTTTTATTTTTCTCGTTGAAGTTTTATTTTTCTCGGTGAAGTTTTATTTTTCTCGGTGAAGTTTTATTTTTCTCGGTTAAGTTATTTTTCTTGGTGGATAAAGTCCCACGTGGCGTGCCATACTACATGTTATCGATATTGCACGGAGCCCAGAAATTGAGCCCTACAAGAACGGTAAAGTCAGACGCTAAGAAATTCAAGTTCAGTATATTCCAGGTTTACAATAGGTAAAGTATGCAAATATTTCCATGGTTCAAACTATAGGAGTTGCCAGTTTTTTTGGGTAGTAGGTCACAATGACATTATCGTCACGTCATTATGGAGAATATTGGTACTACATGTACTTGCATATTCAGGGGACTATGTGGTCCCAAAGAAGAATGTTACGTTGCAGCCAGCCAGTCGCCACAACGCATTGCGCCAACTCAAGATGTTTTCCCCCACGATGCACATGGATTTCCCCGTGTTGATACGATCAATATATTAGTGACCTTTGTACCCCGAGATAGATATCGATATCGTGGATTTCTGTCACGCATAAAACGTAACGGATATCGATAGTTTCCCCTGGCTTTTTGGTTTTCCAATAATTGTGAGAAAGTTGTTTAATAGTGTTTAATTGCAGGAAATAAAGCACTTGGTTGTTTATCGGCGGTCCCCATCATTGACAATTGGCATTTACTATTTTATCATGTTCACTAAGCTGCTGCAGTACTTTCTAGCATGTGGTCTTTCCTTTTCCAGCAAATGTACCGGTAACATTTCCCCCTGATGGAACATCTTTCTGGGGACACAGAACGTTGTAGATGGGCTCAAGCGGTATCACTATAATCGTCCGTAAATAGATTCATCAGGTCTGTAGATAATCATGAAATATTTAGGCTTTTTGGTAAGACCAATATTAGGAAGATGAACAACTTACGTTTTTCCAAGCTGACACTTTCGCTGGTCAACGTCCAGCTGTCTCAAAGCTACTGAACGGCTGTTGATGTTTTTAATAAAAAAAACTGACATTTTCCATTCTTTTGTTGGCGGGATATTCAAATATGAAAATGCAATGTGTGCCATTTCAAATGAATATCACTGTGCTCGTGGACAAACGGGAACATTTGGTTGTGCAGCAAAGAGAGTCACCAATGACAAACGAAAAATGCGATCGACTTCATATTTTTCACACAAAGTTAGGATTAAATACATCATTCTTGCAACGCAACGTTTAAAAATTTAAATTTTCATTTTCGTTTTGAAAAAAAAATGGCTTCTTTTCACCATTGCATTTTTTTGATTCACCCTGTAGTCTAGAGAAATTTAGAAGAACTCTGTAATTGGGGCTAAGAGTGATGCCAGTGATATCTCCAAATCCTTTTATCCTTCTGATTTCATGCTCCATAGGAGCATGTTCAGGACCAATAACACAGAACACTTTATGGTGTTGTTTCAGTTGTTCTATTCTGACACTTATTCAGAAAGTTACAATCCTCTAAAGGTGCGTTGTATTTTTTTCTTCTTCTGAGACACCCTGTACAATACAGGTATACACTGCCGCCCATAAGTATTTCTCCCCTGGAAGCTTGCAAGTTATCAATGTGTTGTCGACAAAGTATTAAACCATCAGACCCAATTACCATTTCATTGTGTTCATTGTAAATTACATTTTATACCAATAAATTCATGTTTCCTATTCAGATTCATGATTTAAAAGCTTTACAATTCATGATTTTATCGGGCAAGTCAAAATTCCAATGTAAAATCGCCGTAGTAAATCACCTCATGAATATCAATAAGCTCATTATCGGCAATGTAACGCTATAGGAAATTTTCCACTGAGATCAACTGGTGATGGAAAACTCCATGTGCAGAATTTTATAAATGATAATTGGCATGCGCAGTTTATTGGAATACCTTTAGATTTAGAAGGAACCATTCCAGCTATTTCAAGTTGTTTTCTGACATTAAACTATGGTTTTGGCAGAAATTCATTTTTTAAAACCAAATCATATCGGACCGTAATAACGCAAATTCGGCAAGTTAAAAAAGCACCGGGGACCCATTGACCATGTTGACTGTAAATACACTACCGCCAAGAATTGATCGCGCACACCATCGCGAGAACTTATTCTCCAAACAGTCTTGTAATTTTACCCATATCAAGGTCCAATCCTATTCATATAGGTGCCTGGATATCTTCTCATTCATAAATTCATATTTCCTTGACCTTGTAGCCTACACAATATCTTTCCGAGGTCGCTATTTTCTCAATGGGGAAATCCCATGCAATTCTCGCCTCATTAATATTCATGAGCTCATTGTCGCTGTTATAGCGCCATGGGATATCCTTGCTTGCGAAAATCATCTCCGACAAATTATTTTTACATTATTTTACAAAATGCAACCACGTAATATTATTATGACAGGCATCTGTAATGCTCATTATTACCTAAAACACGGTTCGTGTTTTGACATTATTACTGGAATCTCCCCAAAAAGCTCAAATTTCGAGACAAAACTTGATTAAAGTTTTGGTTGTAGAATGATACCTGTCGCGTACTGGGAACCAGCAAAATGCTCGGACTGAAACTGGCAGCAGCAATTACAATTTTGCGTACAGGGGTATTCTGTCACATTGCAAAGTGTGCATAGACCCGGGCATAGAACATGGGTTATAAATACATTAAACTGGTGGACATGAAGTGAACACAAAGCACACCATACATTTTGTATACACAATTGAGCTCATCTTGGTGAAATGGCTGGTTAAATTGTAATCTTCCCATTTTTGAGTTAGAAAATTGCTCAAAGTTGTGACACCCCCTAGCAAGACGGCTTGTCAGGTCCGTTTAGAGAACGTTGAGACTATCCAGGCCTGACCTACGCTATCAGAAAATATTAATCACACAATAATAAGTTTAGTTACCGCGTGATCCAACGTACAATTATTTTGAATGGACTTGTTCGAATCCTTTGTTAGATTAGAATCGATCACCCTTTTAACGCATTCTTTTATGAATGGGAGTTGACCATTACAATCATGTGAACGATAGAGATATATCGCCCAATTAAAACACATCTGGCAGTAAGTTCGGTTTGCATAGTATGGTGGTATAGGCTGTTGGGCTATGTTGCTCGAATAACATAGCATAACTGATGGAAAAGGGTAAGGGTATGGTGTATAAGTCCCAAGTATGCAAATGAGGATAATGAGATTTATTCCGTTGTTGAGTACTGGGTAGATGTGTGGTAGAGCATGACATTGTATTCAGTGAGATCATTTGCATACTTGGGACTTCTACACCATACCGCTACCTGGAAAAGATATCGACTGACCTTCGCAAAATTGTACATTATACATATTCATTGTATTATGGAATGCAAATCATTGTCGCGGTAATTTTAAAGCCTGCCAGGGCCCTGTGCTGCCTCGTGCGAAATACAGACACACTTCGAGGTTCTCTGTCGTATATCGGATCACTGATTATTAAACCAAACTATTAGATTGTCTTTTAAATCTCAGGTTTTTCTTGAAAATTCAAATTACCTCCTCAGAAAATTACCATGTTTTAGGCATTTATAAGGACTGCGCATCCTTATATAGGATATTGCATTTGTGAATATAACAATTAATTATTAAAAAACTGAATTTTTCAGAGGTGTAGAGGAGAGAAAATGTTCACATAGCGCAATAATAGCGGTAATGAGCTCATGAATATTAATGAAGCAAATGTCTATGGGATTTTACTGTGCAGATTCGTACTTTTCTCGATTTATTAAGTTTTGTATGAAATTGTGATGATCGTATTAAACATGCAAGATGAAATAGTGGGAAACTCTACTGCTTTAAATCATTCTATTGATAACGTGGTTTGTTAGTTAGGTCACTGGAGCAAATAGGTCAATGAACTACGTGCATGCACACTTTGTAATTTTGCTGGTTCTCCATGTTATTTCAGCCCGATTGTATTGAAAATAATTTTAGATAGATTGCCTTAAATAAAGATATATATCTGCCAAAAACATAAATCGTCGTCACAAAAATAACTTTTTTAAGCTGTAATGGTTCCTTCTGAAGGTACTCCAATAAACTGCTCATGCCAATTATCATTTATTCAATGAACACAATGAAATGGTAATAGGGTCTGATCACTGCTGATGGTTTAATACTTTGTCGACAACACAGTGATAACTTGCAAGCTTCCAGGGGAGAAATACTTATGGGCGGCAGTGTATGTTCATCGGTTAAGCATGAGCGGGTAATTTGACTACTAGGACAGCAGATTACAGAGAAAATATGCTCCGTTAAGGAAATACCGGCAATTTGGATACACATTGGAATTGTTTCGATAAAGTGAAAGACAGATGTTTGGGCCTTCAAGTCCTGAAAGTTGCAAGGATTTGGGGTGATAGTTTTAAAGGTACAGCCTAATTTGCATATAATTTGCATATAATTTTGTACAAAATGAATTTTGCATTTACACGCCATAGATTCAAACTGCCACGACATATCCACTTCTGGTAAAATGCAAGCTTTGGACAACACATATCATGCTATCAAATAATACCAATATTGGGATAAAAAGTTAAAATCATCATGTTTATTTTTGCATAAATTAACCCAATTTTGTTGTTTTATTTTATTTGCACCATCTTCCGTTCCGTGTAATTACAACCTATTAAAAATGGGAATATTTTAGTTATTCTTAATAATCAATATAATGTGCGTTTTTGGTTAATCTTTCAGGGCCGGAAGCCTTGTAGAACTATATTTAGGCCACAAAAAATAACTCCTCCTTTTTTCACATTTTGACAATCGCCATGGAGTGCGTTAATGCCTGGTGGCCCTACATGTACTGAATACCTATCTTATCAATGAGCGCTGTCTTGCATTGTTCGTGCTCTGTAGACCTGCAGTGAAACTAATTGCCGTACTCATGTACACAGGCATTTTTATGCTACGTTTGAATTTGTGGGGTAAAATTGTTCTGATATCATAATATGGTGAAAATGTCTATTTGTCAACTCGTATAATTGGGAATTTAATGGATACTGTTTTGCTGTTTTCTATCTAGATATTATAATTTGTATTTTAAAGATTAACAGTAAAAGATGTAGTGAAATTTGTTGAAATATTACTAGAAACGCTGTAGTACGGAGTCTCATCCGTGTCATTCGTGTCATTCTTGCAAGTTGCAGCGCGTTGTAAAATACAAACATGACTAAAGTCACTCTTGTGGCATTCTTAACGATCTAAAAGGTAAACAGTAGGCTATTTTCAAAATGTTATTAACTATATTCAGAGAATCTGCTCTTAGTCAACACAAGAATGAATCAGCGTTGTTGATAATTGATAGTCATCTGGATTTATTTTTTATTTTTATTATTTTTATCTATAATAGATTAGCATATACCAGAAACACCAGAAAACAGCTACCACTGGTTTTCAAATAAATTAAAAAAAACTACACACGCAAAAACATTGTGAACTTCGAAAATAACACAAGCAAAAACACTTATGAACTCCGAAATTGAACCAGTTTACAATTGACTGCAGATTCCACTAAGTTGTTCTAATAATAAATAAATAAATTGTGAAAGAAAAATATTTCTTTTATCTAAAACACATTTTCGCTGTGCAAAAATCAGTTAAATCAATTTGAAGTACTCCTTCAAAATCCACTACGCCTGTTCCCTTTTGAAAGTAGAAGCAATGGCCATAGCATCAGTTCATATTACTGCTTATTGATGTTAAGTAAACTGCTCACAAAAAGTATCGAAACACCTAGAAATGATCCAATATATAACGGCTCGAAAAGGTATGCATTAATCGAAGCAAATAACCAAGTGCATAATTTTGTTCTGCGTATTTTGACACCTCGATCGTTGAGATACGATGTTGCGGAGCGGAGTTATTGTCATTTCAATGATCGTGGGTTCAGTTTCAAAAGTAGAGAGTAGAAAAAATTAGAGTACCATTCTAAATCATAAATACCATGACGATTACGTTAAAGTATCAAAACATAGCTTCTTAATATAACACTACAAATCCACAATGTAATAACACGAGGGTCGTTCAATAAGTTATATCTCCTACTTCTTAACTTTGATAACTATTATAAAGCTAGTCTTATGAAATATTCCACAGTTGTAGCTTTAAATCTCAGCCACGAATTCATAACAAATTGGTCCTAGCTTTGATTACGGGTTGTCTTCTCGGAGATGAAGTGAAAGCCGAATGTACATTTCGCTTGACGGGAACGAATGAA
>JAYJML010000024.1:0-30000 GCA_035610835.1 Ophiura sarsii
TGCACCATAATGTTTTTAAGGACCAGTGATTACACTGAAGAAATTTCATCGATATAGCTCTTTCACTTCTGGGTGAAGTCAAGAACTTTTTGATACCCCCTCGTATATGATCTTGACAATCTATGCTGAAAATATTGTTACAAATAACCTTACGGTTGCAAAATAACAGCTATTTGAACAAAGTCTGTCCCATTTCATCTGTCCACGGTACTGATTTCGCTTTACATTGAATACTGAATGATGAATTGCATTCAAGTAATCTAAGATTTGAAGATCCCGCCAGGTGAAACCAGTGTAATTGTTAACTATCTATTCAGGTGTGAAATCAATATGTACCAATAATGCCACGAGTGACCCTAATTAGAATTATTGATTTGCATAGATTGGAAGTGTAATTGTCTATGCCTTAAAAGCAACGATGCCATTTAATGTTATCTTGCTGGTCATTTCCCATAGACTTACCTGTGGACAAAGATTTTTTGGAGGGATTCTCTTCAAATAGCTATCATTTTGCCGCCATAGCATTATTAACATCAGATTTTCAGCATAGATGGCCAAGATGATATTTTTGAGGAATATGTAAAAAAAATTAAACCAAATCCCACAATTTTGAAAAATATGGCTTTGAAAACGTTTTATTGAACCACACTGTAATACACATTTTTATGTTTGTTGAAAAATAGCAAACTACTGTACTGCTCGTTTTTCTTTTCCATCTTCTGGCAACAGGGCTATGACTTGATAGCCCTTGGGCTACAACAAAGTTTAGCAGTCACCATGGGTCAAACTTCTTGCAGGGGTCACTATAGAGAGAGAGGTCAAAAGGTCATATTCACAATAAAAACCTACTTTTTCTAGACTAAACAAGTGAGGGTCATCCAAAATTGTCTAGATGTTCCTTAATATAGGACTAAGTGTATAATATTACATGAATAAAATTGAAGAGTCATTTGGGATCACTTGGTCTCAAAATGTTAATTTCACTCACTAAAAATGCTATTTGCCTCAGGCGAAATGACTGATGACTTTAAAAATTGTTCGAAAGATTCCTCTTGACTATGTACAAATTGTATGACTTTCTTTTACTGAGCTCTTTATGTTGTGTTTATGTGACAATACATCAATTTGAATGTTGTGTTGTGTTTGCAGAGATATTCCTGGTATTGGCCCAAAGATATCGGAATCCAATCAGCTCAGCTTTATGGCGATATGTTGGTAATGCTGCAAGGACAGGTCAGAACTGAGAACTATGTCTTGTCTACACTGCTTATCAAAGACATTCAGGTAAGACAACTATGTCTTGTCTACACTGCTTATCAAAGACATTCAGGTAAGACAACTATGTCTTCTACACTGCTTATCAAAGACATTCAGGTAAGACAGCTGACATTGAGAAAGACATCCGATCGGACGTGAAAAACTGTCTGGAACAGTAAGTTCAAATTGAGCATTATACCTCTGAATTCTTCTTATTATGTTTCCTTGGATTCCAGATGAAATTATTCACAAGACAACTGACTGTTCTACAGGGAACAGATCTTTCAAGTCAGATTGGTCAGACCGTCAGACTGCTTTTGGTTTGTTTTTATCAAATGACATGGAATATCATTCAAACCTGGTAAAAAGTGTTGCCTTTTATTCAGATATTAAAATAATTTAATAACACTTCTCTCAAAATGTCCAAGTTTTAGGTTGGTATTCATGTATAGGAAAGGGTTTTTTCTGAAATGTTTAAAACTCAGGGTCGGTTGGGCTTGTAGAAAAGGGTATTTGTTGTCATTGCCTAAAGAATAAAGGAAATAGTCTACATTAGCAGATGGCATTTTCAATTAGTGTTGGTAAGTTGGCTATTCCTTGTATTTGTTGGCATTGTTTTTCAAACATAGACCATGGTATTTGAAAAACTAAAACAACATTTAAAAAATTGAAATTCTTAATTTTTTTCTCATATTTTAATTCAGTTTGACAAGTCTTCAGTTCTTATTATTGTTTCCAAATATGTGAATTCAAACATTCTGGGTAACCTGGGCCCATATATAGTTGGGTCTACATATTGCCTGTAACAAGCGATGGTAGATGGTGGTTTTGTACTTTACAAAATACCTTTTCACAGAAGGGTTTTTATGAAAATTAAAAAAATAAAGAATATATAAAACAGAAACAGTAGCAGTTTTATTTTAAATGTTTCAATTATGTGATTTATACAACTATCTTGGCAAATGTTTTCATATTGAGAACTATTACCTGCTCTTCAATAATGTAAGCAAAAAGAGCAAAGATTCAGGGAACTGCTATAAAATGCATTTATTTATCGTGACATTTTGAAGATTCATCACATTTTGCGCCATCTAAAGATAATTATCAATTGAATATAAATAATCATTATTTTTGCTGTTACAGAGGAATCTGTGTCGCCATGTGACCCACTGCTGGTTCCTCCAATGGCCCGAGATGGAGATTCCAATCAACCCTAAATCAATTATAGTGTTCCTCATGCAAGTCAGACAGACATACCAAGAAAACCCTGGTCCTATTGTAGTACAGTGTAGGTAAGTGAAGACTCCCCCCCCCCCCCCCCCCCCCCCCCCCCCCCCCCACCCAAAACAAAAAGAAAACTAAAAGAAGGAATACTGAATAAGATATAGGGGATTTTCTCAATTTTGTGAAATGAGACTGCTCGTTCACAGATTTGTAAAATCAAGATGTGGATTGACAATGATTTCTTTTCTTTGTATTATTATTTTGGTCGTATGAATGCCAATTCACATTTTGGTGAATGTTATCTACAATGGTCTTCTTTAGCACTATTATTCTAATAAAAGGCTTATGACACTGTTACTGTTTATCAACATGTACAAACTTAAATATGGGCCTGATGTACTTGGACCAAGCCAAGGGGAGGGGATTTGTTACACCTTTTCTTTTTCACACCAAACCCATTCCCAAAAGTAAACAAAAAATTCACCTCACACTTAGTTACATTAACATCCCTCTCCCCCTTGCTGGCTATTTTACCTGATATTTATATCCTAAAAGATTGACAATTGAATTGTCATTATTTCCAGTGATGGTATTGGCAGAACTGGTACACTGATTACTATAGACACCTGTATGCAGAGCCTAGAAGATGTCCGCAGCGTGGATATCCCATCAACAGTCAGCAATATCAGACAGGATAGGGGTAGTGCTGTACACAATAGGGAACAGTATTCATTCATATATAAGGTAACAAGTCATGTTTAATGCTTCTATTCCTTTAAAAGGTCAAAGGCTAGAACTATCTTTTTACCATTCTTTGATAGGTCACAGATGAGACTCATGCTAAGTCAAGTCTTTCTCAAAACACAACTCAATTTAACCCCCTGAGAACTACTGGCCGATTGGTCAGAAAGATAGATACATCATTAATTGCACCAATGAGAGACATTGTTAGAATAATTGTATCCCTGATAAAGATGGGAGTGAAACATTTTACAAGCTGCATTTGAATTGGCTATTCATATGAGTACATCTTGTAATAAACCAATCAGAACCACTGTAAGATAGACAGGTAGACCACAGGGGGTTAAGTCACTTGTATGCGACTAAGCTGTTTTTCAGTATTTTGAGTCTGGCATGCATCAAGTCTTTACGGGAAATTAAGTGCCCCATTTAGTTTACACACAAGGCACTTTATGCTACCATGTCGGTGCATGTATGGCAGATAAAAAAACTATTTTCTTTTAGCTAGGTTTTATGTGTTTTCTTTGTTTTGTCTAAATTAACATTGCAAAGCCAGATCCATAAGAGCTTGTAATTATTGCCATTTTGAGATTATAATACCCTTTCCACCTCTTTTTCTGTATTATAGGTGCTCTATGAGTATTCTACTATGCTGATTGCGAGTAGTGAAAGTGCAGATACTACATTCATGCCACACCAAACACACGCTATGCCACTCAGAGTTATATATCAGTAGATACACACCAAACACACGCTATGCCACTTAGAGTTATATATATCAGTAGATATTTGATGGGAGTAACAAAACCTCTTGGGTTCTGATGGAATTGGACAGTCAACATATCACCGTTGTTATTGGCCCCTGAATAATGTTAAGCAAAACCCTCCTGTAACCTCTTGGCATTTATGTCCTAAACATGTTTAAGGGCTGCAAGTACGTAAGAGGTTTATCTTGCCCATCAACGATATGGTGACTGTATGAAAAAGACAAAACAGAGGCAAGAAGGGCAATACCAATCAATGTCGCTATTTTTCCTTAACACTTTCCATGCGGCTAATTTTACCATATAAAACACATTTTTCACAAACCTTTCCCAAACTTTTAAAGTGTATCTCAAGAACTTATGAACCAATACTAGGCATGTTTGTACATTATGCAATTCTCATAGGGAATCTAAACATGGTGATGAAATTCAATACATTTGACATTCTTGAAACATTTTGGAACTGTCGTCAACAGACGACTGTCGCGTGAAAAGTGTTAATTGACCAAGAACTGAATATTGATCCAAATTTGTGCTGTTAAGCTGTTAAGGTTGTTGGAAGCACTGCTATGCAAGTGTATGATTTGATTGCTTTCTTATTGAAGAACTGAAGCAATTGAAGGGGGATTAGTAAGCACATGCAGAGGGCTTTAGGGGAGCACTATTTTCCCCACCCCACCCCCTCCCCTCCTTTCCCAATCATGTGATGGGCAAAAGGTGGCCTGATTTTATGGTGTTGTGACCAAGTCACTAAAACATCAAGTCAATCAGTAGGTCAAGCTAAGTCACTGGCTGGCTCAAATCAAGTTTAAGACAAGTGTATAATTTTATTTAAGTCACACCTGAACATAATAAAACTATTTACTCTTCAGGACTGATCATTATTTATCAACTCGTGTCACTTCCTATAGTTGCTTAAGCATAATAATATCCCTTTTCAAAGTTACATTTTGTTTAGTTGTTTTTGCTTATTCAAGCCAGTTTAACATCATAGCAATTATACTTCATCAGTCAATGCAAATAAATTCTTTTGGATAATTGACTCAAGTCAAGTCGTCTTTTGGATAATTGACTCAAGTCAAGTCATCTTTTGCATAATTTACTCTTAAAGTCAAGTCGTCTTATGGATAATTGACTCAAGTCAAGTCATGTAAACCAATTGTCTCGAGTCAATTCATTGTTTGGTCAATTTAGTGACTTTGTGTCAAGTCAAGTCATACAAATAGTGACTTAAGTCAAAGTCAATTCAATAGAGTTGTCTTAACACTGCTCACGGCAATGTATAACTGTGTAACCACTTGTGTATATCGCCAGGATTTCAATGCCCATGGGTTGTTTAATTTTAAACAAGGTCATGGGGGAATTCATATTCTAGAAATATTTTGATTATTTTACTCCAAAAATTTAAAATAAGCATAGCTATGAACTTTATCTATTGTCTAGACTACCATCCGTGTTGTGTCTGGACAAAAGTTGTGTTTGTCAATTCAATGCAATGTTACAAATGTGATAATGATTTTTAGAAGAACAATGATGATGACCTGCAATAGTCAATACCTTTGTCAGGGTTTATTTTGGGTGCACTCCAAGGAATTCTGCTGGGGCTCCTAGCCTTTTTCTCACATTGTATTATTATATTATGAATTTATTTTTGCTAAATAAATTGAATTGAACAATTGAAGTGGGGAGGGGATTGCAACAACACTTCATGCATTATTATTTGTGTTTTTCACCAATTTGTTCTCTCTTGTAATTAATATCGCTATGTATATAACTTGGGTCTTCACAATATTTTGAAGGTCTTTACGATTTATTATCAAAAATGCAAAACAGCAAAAAATGAAGGACAGAGGGTGTCATTTGGAAAAGATCGCATAATATGACTAAGATTTTTTTTAAACTAAAATAATTTTAAAAAATCATGTGACAATATATTTTATATTTAGTTTTAAATTAAGAAAACTACCAATCATCTGAGATATAGGCCTAGGATGACCTTTCAATTTTGATTGCAAAGTAGGAAATTGGCATAAAATGTCACTCTTAAAATGGCAATAAACACTAAGGGCCACCCAATTCTGATATTGGGAGCCTTGGGGTAGATGCACGGAGTGGACAACTGGAATGATGAAGAAAAAAACTGGTGACAACAATTACCTAAATGTCAAAGATTGTTCAAATGATTCTAAACATGCATTGATCGTTAACCCTACAAAGATTGTTCAAATGATTCTAAACATGCATTGAACGTTAACCCTAATAAGTACCTGTAAGTTAGAACCCTATTTGACATTTTTGTTATGAGCATCAATACCAAGTGATATCACTATTGATATTCTTAGGCTATTGCCTTTTAAAACTTGTCTGGTTCCATAATTTCATTAATGTTGTGTCATGGTACTATTCATGCACACCGGTATGTTGTCAGCTGATAGATGTTGTCAGCTGATAGATGTTGTCAGCTGATAGATGTTGTCAGGACAGTATGTAATGTGACACAGTTCATCATTAGGCCACCAATACAAATTTCGGTTTGTCGTTACCTGATCTGAAAAAATTGGGTTTTTTAAATGATGATCTACTTTTGTCTTGAACCCTTGATTTTCATGAATTTTAAGATTGTGCACACTTTCAATTGAGTTAACATTGAACTTTTTAAAATGTTTAATTTATACAATGATATTTTGTAGATTAATGCTATCCATAATGCCCTATAATATTACAGAAGAGGGAAACACACTTTGAAATGTAGAGTAGGTATACTACCCTAAATACCCCCATTTCTTGCTTCACCCCTGCTGGTTCTGTACACACATATTTTCAGCTTACATTAAATCCACATAATATTTTAGCTGTGTGTTAAATCTACGATGCCCATTTTGTGGTATAATTTTAAATATTGCAAAACTGTATGATCTAATGTATAAAATTGTGGACAAATAACTTCTCATACGCAAATTACTCCCATCGTTTGGATGTTACTATTGGAATTTTTTTTTTTAAATTGTTAGTCAAACCATAAATAAACAGAGGGTTTTGATTATTCTTCACTTGTTTGGTTATCCTAAGTAACGATTAATAAACAATTCAACTTTTAATGTCAAAATCTTGGTACATGGGTTATTATCTGCAAGGCCAAACTGGTCATAACCGGACAAACCCTTATTTCCATGGGTTATAATCTGCAAGGCCTAACCGGACAAACCCTTATTTCCAAGGGGTTATAATCTGCAAGGCCTAACCGGACAAACCCTTATTTCCAAGGGGTTATAATCTGCAAGGCCTAACCGGACAAACCCTTATTTCCATGGGTTATAATCTGCAAGGCCTAACCGGACAAACCCTTATTTCCAAGGGGTTACAATCTGCAAGGCCTAACCGGACAAACCCTTATTTCGAACATGTTTGTCCTCCACTACCTACCACCCTCCAAATTTTCAATACTGTACACAAGAATTCCTAACCTGATATTCAAAACAAACAAAAAATGATTATTTATGTGGTTGAAATTTTTTTTTAAACAACACCACCTTCTTGTGGGAGTGTTATGGAAGACTAGTTTTAGGCCTTACCTAAATGTATTGACAAAAAACAGTGAACTGGCACCTACATTAATTATGGGAAGTCAGCACAGCAAACAACTAATATTATTATTCAGCCTTATATGCAGTGGTATTCAAGTGAGATGATTGTTGTGATTTGATGTGTAAATAAATGTACTGTATAAAATATATATTTTCTATAATCTTGGAAAACCAAATCAATGTATACTACACTCATCAATGGGGCAACTGCTAATTACAACATATACCAGTCTAGATTCAAATCTTGCATTTAAGCAAGTTTGACTTGTTAAATAATAGTATTGTTAAAACAAATAGTCTGGATACAAATCTTGCGTTTAAGCAAAATAGACATGTTTAATAACAGTGTTGTTATGCTTCACATTCTAGTACTTATCTAAAGTCTAGCACTATTTCCATAGAATTTGTAATGCTTTATTCCGACTTGGACTAGGATAGTTTCCTTGGAGTTAAGTAAATTTTTTAAAAGAACATGTTTAGCGTCCAGACTTTTTTCAAAAAACCTTTTAGCACAACATTTCCCTTATTGGCGATAAACTTTCCGAACCTTAAAGAGAGAGGCCTCATTAATTTGTTTTGGTATCATGGTTCTGAGATAAGAAAGAATTGAAGCTGTTACAAACATCACAGACTCAGAAACATCTGAACAAAAAAGTGATGAATGAAATAAAGAACCTTTTTAATCTATGGCTGTGTTTTTTAACTTGTTGTATACCTTGTTAAAGGAATTGTTTTAATCATTCTGAAACGTAGGTCCCCATTTATTGTGTTGTTTCTTTTGCCTTTTAAATGTCCCATCCTTGGATGTTGTCATTGAAATTTGAAGCAAGCCACAAGATTCACCATTATACCGGGTGTATCAGAATGAACTATACTGAGGCAATATGATTTATTACGGTATGAATTTGATCGATATTGATTAAACCGTGTTCACATATATTTTGCGCAAACGCCCAGCTTTCATAAGAATTTTAGATTTTGAAAATCGGCCATTTCTGATGGGAAATACAGACTTTCTGGTAAAGATGGTAGATTTCAATATTGGTCGAAATGATCAATTTAAATAATTAAAGTAGTTGACATAAAATACACGCAAGAAAAACCATGTGTTAAATCAGATTTGCTGATGGCTTTTCAAGGTCTGTGAATTCTTTTGAGCTAACAAATTGAAAACACATTTTTCTTAGATTTTCGATTAAATCTTGCCACGCGAGAACAAAAAGAGATATCTCAATGAAATTAGCATGTAGAAAACATGTTCACCTTAAATATTGCAGGTGTTTAAATTTGAAACCATAATCATTTTGAATTTTTTATGTATTTTAGAAACACGGTATAGTTCATTCTGATACACCCTGTATAAAATAATTGTGTATTATTTAAATGAGATTGTGGATAATTTCTAAATAAATAATTATATACTATATTTTAAATATACCAAATGAAATAAAACATAGTACTACATTTTGTAATTGGAATACTGTGTAATTTTCCCATTATTGTCTTGTGTATGCAGTTTTATAATAACAATTGGTGTAAGTGAAATTAACCTCAGGGCACTACCTGTCTTTCGTAACATTTACTATGTTGCGGTTATAATTCCTTGATTCCCTTGTCAAATGAACCGAAAGTGCCAATATCAACTGACACAACAGTCAATATTGGGGGTGGGGGTGATCGTCCATTTACCCCTTCTGGCTACGCCACTGGCAATAACAGCAGCCTAACATTGCAATTAATGGTGTGTAATCACAGATAACAGGACTGTGTGATGTGATCAAGCAAAATGAGTCGGAAGTTGCACTGATTTTGAGATATATAACCACACAAAGCATAGAATTCTTGTTTTATATTGTTTTGAAAACACCTCGTAAGCTCATATCATTGGAATACATTCTTAATGGTATTTCTGCAAAATGTTTCATGCAATGGCTAATGTAATCAAGTATTAACAAACCTAACATTTTGTTTGATCAAAATCACACATGTTTCACACTATCAATTATAGATGTTGAAAAGATCAATAAACATGATTGCAAAGGTAACCTGAACAAGAGACTATGAAGTACGGTCATCATATCTAGTCCAGGTTTTAACATACCTTAGCCGACTTTTCGATGACAAGCTGTTCTCTTTATGAACACTGATGATGAAGTGACGATCATGTGTTGATAGCACTACTTTACGGTTCTTTGAAACGATGTTTCTAGATGTTTTAGCAACCAGAAGATCATTGAATTTATTACTTAGATTGAACTGCCCCTCATCTCTATTCATGGTGGTGTGTTACTTTCTTATTTCTATGTCCTCCTAGTTTACCCATCTTCTGTACTTGTCTGTCTCTTTGCTTATAATCTTTGCCTCATCCCAGTTGATGACTTGGTTCTTGTTAACTTTGTGGTCCCTTTGCTTATAATCTTTGCCTCACCCCAGTTGACGACTTGGTTCTTGTTAACTTTGTGGTCCGTGTAGATTGCGACACTTTCCTAGCTCCCAAATAGGTCATCCGTTTATATGGGTAGTTTGGTTGCAATTGTACTTCATCTGTTTAAATGTAATCAATTTACATATGCAGCCAATTTTACATCTTGACCTCAGATGACCTTTGACCTTGGTATATGACCTTTGACCTTATTAACATATGAAAGTTTCCATGTTGCATCTATGACCGAGGTTTGGTTGCAATCGGTCATTGTATGGAAAAGAAATGGACAATACAAAAAGTGTGTACTAAATTTTACATCTTGACCTCAGATAACCTTTGACCTTGGTATGCGACCTTTGAACTCATTACCATATGAAGGTTTCCATGTTGCATCTATGACTGAAGTTTGGTTGCAATTGGTCATTGTATGGAAAAGAAATGGACAATACAAAAAGTGTGAACTAAATTTTACATCTTGACCTCATATGACCTTTGACCTTGGTATGTGACCTTTGACCTCATTAACATATGCAGGTTTCCATGTTGCATCTATGACCGAAGTTTGATTGCAATTGGTTATTGTATGGAAAAGAAATAGACAAAACAAACAGTGTATACCAAATTGTTGACAGACGCACCCCGACAGACAGACAACACACACACAAAGGATGCTGCCATAAGGACGACCTAAAAAGACATTTGAAGAAGAAAAAAAACTTCCTCAAACTGGAAAAAAGAACTCAACAAATACACACAAATGTAATATATGTCAATTTTATTTTAGTACTGTTCAACATACTTTATACAATGAGTTCTTGACACACTGTACAAAATGTGGGTCCAACTTGATTTTTGGAAAGGCACCTATCGGCACATACTAACCAATTGACAGGCTATTTAAGATAGCCTGCCATATTGCATAATCGGGGTGACATTGTTAAAATTAATGTCCCAAAAAGAACTCTCCAGGCCAAAGGCTGGTTTCCTTTTCAGCACAAATCACTGCAAATTATGAGCGTTTACTTTTGGACAAACTAAAAGTCCCGGGCTAAAAGTAAACTCAAAGGTAAATGCATTACTAAACACTTATGTGAGCCCAACAACTAAGCTGTTTTCCACCCAGCCTCTAATCAATAACTGTCCCATTATAGCACAGATAATTCAAACATCCGTGATTATATTCACTCACTTTGAGCGTGCTTTGAGGTCAATTGGGTGCAAAATGCAAGAAACGTTTAGTTTTGCGTTTACTTTTATGTTTACTTTTGTGTTTAGAATTGCATTTACTTTTAAGTATACTTTTAGTTTGTCCAAAAGTAAACGCTCATAATTTGCAGTGAATGGTGTGCCATTACATTATAATTGCACAAAACTAAATTGTTGCTATAATAGCAATTTTAAAAACAAAAAGCAACCTGGGAATTTCAACGGCAACAAAAGCATGCCTCACACCCCTATAGAAGGCATGGGAATTCCCAATTTTAAAACAAAAAGCAACCTGGAAATTCCAAAAGAATTTATGGTGTTGCTGGGAATTCCCACATTTTGAGACAGTTTTGGTAATTCCCATTTTTTAGGCAAAATTTTGCCATAGGAATTCCCAATATTTGCTGTAAAATCATGTTTGCCTTCTATAGGGGGTGTACCATTTATAAATGAAATAGCCTATTGTCCATTATCAACGCTAATTCATTTGGCACAAATGCAGTAAACCAAAGATGTGATCACATAGTCACTATAATTGGTTCAGTACACAAAAACATGCACATCTATGATTGTGCATGCCCAACTTGAGCATATGCCTCCTTTACATACAATCGCCAATAGGTGCATTGTGTACATGTTTGCTGTCAAACGTGGACGTTTTTATGAATGAGCACCTATACCAACCGTGGACGTAACTGCAATTTAGCGGATTTGTGCAATGGACTACAATCAGCATGCATTTGAGAGTGCGTCCCCTATAGATCATACAAATCAGTCCCCAGTTGATATGTTAATCTCATAAATAATGATGTATCATTTGTGTAACACTCGTCAACGTCCCCGGTTAGGCAAAGGAAATCATTAAAAAACATGTCCCTGTCTAGTACATGGTCCTGTTTGCTGGCACGTACATGTACACATAAGTTTGCACATTCGTGCAAAATCAGTAAAGATTCAGTACACATAGATACAAGCCTCTAATTGTTACTGCACACGGTTAAGGTATAATTTGGCAACGGTTCCGTATTTTATCAACACCGCATGCACATTACTTTTAAATCAACCATATTATTGTAAATCTTTGGCAAACAAGTCTGATATATTTTGTACTATATTAATATGCCAAGCTTTTCATGTGAGCAGTGTAATTTGAGTTCACATTTGGAATTTTCAGATTTGTACAGACACAAACTATTGTTTGAAACAAAATATAGTCTAATTTAGATTTCCCAATATACAAACAAAATCTCTTATAATGGCTCCAACTCAAACACATACCTGCTTTTGCTTTCA
The DNA here is from genome assembly GCA_035610835.1 of Ophiura sarsii. NCBI lineage: Eukaryota > Metazoa > Echinodermata > Ophiuroidea > Amphilepidida > Ophiuridae > Ophiura > Ophiura sarsii. Next base: position 12,495 of record JAYJML010000024.1, read on the forward strand.
TATATACATTATCCCCTGCTAAAAAAGACAGAAATTAAAACATTCTTTTAAAGAAAGAAAGAAGGTGAAGAGTTGTCCAAATTAGGGTTGACATTGAAAATATTCTTCAAATCAATATACAGACTGATGTCTCCAAGAAAATAATAAACGCTTCAGTGATATGATTCCTATAGCGTATTATTGGTTTACAAAAAGCAATTTAGATGGGGTTTATATAAATTGCTTTTATTTAAAAGTTAAGCACAAAACAAACAGATCATAAAATGAGTTAGACCATGATTTTTTAGCATTAAAAACATGTTTGTTTGAAATGATTGATTTGATATCATCATGTGGGCTTATGAGAGAGCATAAAGCAAAATATGTTGCTCATTGTTTGTCACTTTGTTTCCTTATAGAAATAATTATTTATTATTTGCTGAATACCTAATCTTTTGACAGGGAACATTTTCCGACCCTGAACAGAGGCCAACTCATATGTACACGGTGTGATCCATTCATTCCAGGGCGCACAGCACTAAATCACTCCTCGTTTTGTGTAATGGTAGTAAGTTCCGGCAAAAACAAAAAACGATTTTGTGATTAATGGTGTCCTTTGGGAATCAGTTTGGCGTGAGGGTAGCATTTCATAATTAAAATGAAAGATAATCTCTTGTACTTTGATCATTATATTACAAAATATTGATTTTCGATTGTATCGACAATTTATCACGTGGATGAACACACGTGATCGGAGGCGGTTAGAAGGCGAGCGTCCGGGCGGAAAATAGGGGTGGGCGCTGTTTAAATTATCGTATCGTAAAATCTTATTGGAAGGTATCAAAAAATCTAATTGGAAGGTGTAACACTTCTTGACGATTTTATGAAATTTAAATGTTTGTTTATTAGAATAAAGATTTCTAGACATTCCAAAATTGGTTACTAAGGGCCCAAAATAGCGACTCTTTAAGCCCTAATTTACATGTAATCCAATGGGCGGTTTATTTAGTGCTGTGCCCCCTTCCAGTTTGCCATTCATACTGTCACTTATAGTCAAAAAACAGTCAAGTGGTTTGAGGACTACTTTATAAAATTGGATACATCACTGTCATTATTCAGCCGATTCGAACGAAACAGTTTATTTTGTAGCAAACAAATTGTTTTGTAGACAAAAAGAGATGAAAATTGTTGAATTAGTTATTGCACACATTGGTTTGGCATTTCATCACTGTTCTGTCAAAACCTCATATGTTTTTCCTCCCCTTCAGCATGTATACAATAAAACTGCCCAATGGTGATGCATAGGAAGTGTTGCCTTATGCATCTTCAGGGCAAGAGCACTTACAAGGTTTTGATAGATGTGTTATTGCCCTTGAACATGTTTAAAACAGACTGGCCAAATGCTATACATAACCAATTTGAGATACTAGGTTTTGACAGAACAGCTATGATCTATAACCCATCAAAACATTACTTTTTCAACAGAACAGTTTTTCAAACTGCCTATACCCAGGTAAGAAAAAAGTGGTGTTTCACTTGGGGTTGGGGGTGAACTTCTACCAGGTACCTATAATTTTGTTCTACAAACAACATAACTACTGGCTTTAAAAGTATCCATTACACTAAATAAGAACTACATATGTGACCCATCACCAAGAAACACATCAGTTGTTGGCAACCTTATTGCAGAAAATAACTAGAATGAAGATTTGAAAAAATAAGAACATTATAAGAATTTCTAACCTTTCAAACTACATACAATGTGTTTTCTATGCTTGATTTCAGAAGTAAAGGTGTCATTTAATACTTTTAAGCATTAAAATGACACTTACTAAATTAAAAAACAACTTTGGAACATGAATATCTAAATCTTAATTTTCAATTCTTGTCTGTTTTGTTATAATGGGTCACATTAACAAGTTCATACAACACATGTATAAAATTACAATAACAGTGTTAACAAATTTATGAATAATTTGTACTAGAAAATGTACATTAAAACTATATTCTTAGGTAGATTGTTATTATCAACTATTTAAAACCTCAGTTAATATCTTAAAGCTTCCTGTGATCAACCCTGAAAAAAATCGTCGTAGAATCAAATCGGATATCTATGTTTTAAATTACCTGAATTGATAGGCTGTATAAACAGCTCAGGTCACAAGGTTTCCCAGTATGGACCTACGGCACATCATTTCCTGGCCACAGTTCGACATACGTGGGCGCACTTCGATCAGTCTGCGCACGCATGCTTGAACTCACAAAATACTGCCAACCAACAACACCAAAGCACCCGATTGGTCAAATTTAAACTGAAGCCTTTTTAACGATCGTCACGCTGCGCCGTATCCACCAACGCAGTGCTCCCGCTGCGCCGTAACCACCGACGCAGTGGGGCGTGATGGTGCGTGGAAAAGCTCATGAGTTTTTCAGTTCTCACGTTTGAGCACCAACCAATCAGAGCCTTGAGGTCGAGATGACGTAGTGCGCACAACAGAGAACCCAGGTACCGTTTTTGGGTGAGGTTGAGCAGGCGTACTTTACGCGAACTCAACCTCATGTGACGTGGATCCATTACCATGTTTAACATTTTTACTTTACAAGTCAAGAAGAGCTGTATCCTGTAAACATGTAATGATTCATGACCCAAGATATCATACACCTATAGGTATTACATACTAGGGTCACTGTGCCATACAGGTCATTCACAATAATTTATTCATCATTACAGGCCTCAAATTAAGAAATGGAGAGTGCACTGCAATTTAAGGCAATTTGAAAGGGGTACCAACTTTCTCCAAGGCAATTGTGTACTTTTGAATGAAGTGGAAACAACTAGATAGAATTAGTGGGCATGAAAGCAACTAGGTGGGGTATCCAAATTAGTTGTCTTAGATGCCTTGGAATAGTTTGAGGCCTGCCTAAAGTTAGTACAGGTCGCTATACAGGTCGCTATTTACAGGGTGGTTCAATAAAACGTTGACAGTTTTTTGAAGCAATTTTTTTAAATTTTGTAGATTTAAAAACAATCTTTTTCAATATTCATCAACTGTATGATCTTGACCATCTATGCTGAAAATATCGTTACAAATCACCTTACGGCAAAATAACAGCTATTTTAACAAAGTCTGTCCCATTTCACTCTGTCCACAGGGATTTTTTTTTTAATCTACAGAATTTTAAAAAAATGGCTTCAAAAAACTGTCAACGTTTTATTGAACCACCCTGTACAGTAGGTCGCAAGGCCATAAAATACCTAAATCGCTACAATACTTCTATGCAACTGATTGGTCAATTTTTAGCTGGGAGCGATTATATTTCACAGTCCACTCGAGGGACTTACTATTGCCACGACCTGCGGCAGAAATTATATTATGGGGATTACCCAACGTGACCTGTCACAACTAGAAAATATTATTAATAACATGCCCCCAAACCCCACAGGAATTGATCTGGTCAGTGCCGCAAGATCAGAAATTTTAGTAAAAGAGTGCCCAAATCTTTTTTTCAGTCAGCTCAGAAAACTTGAGGGGGAGTAAGGGCATGTTGTACACCAAACGCCCGCCAAAAATGGTCCTTGTAAATTGTCATAATGCCTCTACACACTACATCCGGAGACTGGCGCGGGGCATAAATAGGGATGGGGCACAAAGGGCTTTTTTTCGGTTAGAGGCGGGCCTGTCCCCCAGTAGTCTGCTTTAGTATACCTTTTTCCTTGTACCGATAGAGGGCTCACTCCCCATGGACCGCTCCCCATCCTCTGATCTCACCCCGGGAAAAAAAGGTCTACTTGCATTGGATTGACCTCGTTGACCTCCGTATACTTTTACATTAGTGCTCGTCCAAAAATTGGACGCATACGTAATGAGCAATTTGTTCGCGTGGGGTTCAAAATTAACCAATGGCAGACATGATAAATACGAAGTATATGAATATTTATATACGTCTTCGCAGAGAGACGAATCTTGCTCACTTGATAAATTCAAAATGTCGATTTTCTGGCACTGTATAGCCGCCGTTTCGGTCTAAAATCACACTTTAGGAGTTATCTTTGACATTGGTCAACGCCCAAAATATGTTCCTCAGAGATATAGCTACATTTCCGCATATGTGACTATTTCCATGCTATTTCCTATCTTTCAATATTTGTGTAATAAAAAACCTTTTTACGTTTAAACAGAGACAAATAATTTGATCATTGTTTACGATAACTAGAGACTCTTACACAGCCACAGAAATACCCCCTTCACGCGTTTCTAGATGTACAAACAGCAAATTCAATATTAGCGCGTTATGAAGGGGTGTGATACTATCGTGACGCATAAAAAGCATCGTCCCTAGTAATCCCTAGTGTGCTCAAGCACAGTTCTTTTGTAAATCCAATGCCAGTAGACCTTGTATTTGGTCGGTTCTCGGATGGGAAGTATCAGGGGGTGTTGTTCGATTGTGTGACAGTGAAATTATACAAGGCATACGAGTAGACTAGTCCCCCGGTAGCTACGCCACTGGATGTGCAATTCTGGAAAAAAGTCTTGGTACGCTTTTCTATGATTAACGGTAAACGGTCCCCACCACTCCCCCGTGCAATGTTGAGGGATGCCAATGGCTCCAGCAGCTTGCTAGAATGGCCCAACATTGATTGAAATGGTATATTTCACAAAGCAATAAAATGTGTTACAAGTCCCATCACAAATATGAAAATCAATCTTAAAAGACAATATTTCAAAGGTATCCATTGGAATCATTTTATAGGCTATGGTGGGTACCCCTTATACGATCCAATCACTCAGGTTAAGAATATAAAAATAAAAATGTGTAACATATATCATAGAGTACGATGGAATGGATATAGACCGTTGAAGGCATCATAGCCAAAGGTGTGTCTTATCCTTACAAAAAGTTAACAAAACTTAAGCTGAGTCAAAGCTTAACCATTAAGTATCGGACCTATGACAATTACAAAACAACCTACACTGATATAAATACTCATCATGTATTAATCGATCCTGTTGAATGTGGTAACGTTTCATACTGAGAGTCTTTGGTAGAAATTGTCTTCTTGATACCTATGGAGAGACCGCCAAATAGGATGAGGATGAATGGGATCCCAAGACCCGCTGAAATTACAATGATGATGGTCAGTGAGATGCTATCCTGAGGAGCGTTTCCATAACCTAGTGTGAGGGTCCTGCAAAATAAAAAGGTGTAAAATGGGGAATTAAAGGTAGATGACCCGATCACATTTCCGATTTTCAACTTGAAGTTTTCTATTCTACATGAAAGGTCATCCTTAAAAACGTTGTGTCCCAAAATTTGAGATGCATAGCTATTATGGTTCTTATTTTAGACGCAAAAGATGCTGTGAACTGTACCCATTGAGTAGTACACAAACTAATCGGTGGTAACCACCATTCGCGGTAATTCAACGCTATTTCGTCAATTTCTCTGTCATTATACCGAATTAGGCCGTCAAATTTCAGTATGATGATGAGAAAAAAACGAGCTTTCATATGATATGAAAATCTCCGTATGTTTGAAATAATTCTGTGTTACGAAAATGTGATCGGGTCATCTACCTTTAAGATTGTAATCAACAGGTGTTTAAATCCTAAATATGTATCGCATAATCACAGGAACGGAGTGCGATCTCGCTTTCACACGATTGGGATACAGACTCGATTCCTATTTATAATTTTACTGTGTGGATTGCTTCCCCTCTTAACTTCCAAGCATTAAAAAAATGCCGCTACCATTTAAACACACACCTGGGTAGGAGGAGTAACCAAGGTAAAGTGCCTTACTCAAGAGCCCAACACATTGACAACATCGGGATTTGAACCCACGACCTTTGTATAAAGTCATCCTAGTTTATTGACTACTGGGAAATGGTGCATTTCAGGTAACATTAAGCATACTATTCATTTGATTCTCATGGCAAACATTATTGTAAATTGTCAGTGTTGAGAGTACTCAATTCAATGACTTGACTATGATAAACGGAGCCTAATAACTTTACAAGCTTAATAACATTACCAGCTATGAGAATGGGTTCAACAAATTTTGCAAGAAACGTGTGAAAAAAACCTGAAAACACACTTGTGCTCACATTAAAAAATACCAAAAAATATGCTGAAAATATATAAAATGTGTAAATTTGTACATCAAAATTGCAGGAATTTCTGAAAAGATTCTGATGCCCTGGACTCTACTATATTAAAGACTTACCGCCTGGTGTCATTATAGAAACGGTCTTTTGCCTTAAGGTTTATTGCAAATAGGTAAAAGTCAATTGATTATCCTTTTCTGATGCATTGTGGGATAAAAAAGTGTACAAATTCTTACCAAATTTGTACACTTTTCTATCCCACAATGCATCAGAAAAGGATATCAATTGATTTTTACCTATTTGCGATAAACCTTATGCCAAGGACACATTAAGGACTGCAAGAATTCATAAAATATCCTGAATATTCTCATAAATGCCTGGACTGTACTTTATAGACTTACCAACTGGTGTAGTTAGTTGCCCGATAGAAACCGTCTTTTGCCATGCCAAAGGACACGTTGAGGCCTGCTCTGTGCACTGAGCTGAAGTTACTGTAAAAGGCATGCGCTATACTCCACTCAGGAGTGTGGTAACTGGTCCTATTTATACCATAGTTATGAGTCTGGGTAAAAATGAAAATGATGATTGTGAACAAAGGTCACATATTTATTTATTTATTCATGGGTCAATTTCAAAAACAATTTAAGGGTCGGTCAGGCGCAAAGAACGGGGTGGGGGAGGGGGTTGTTGCCTAATAGATATTCCCTTTTCCTTTCCAAAAATGTCATGTCTAGACATAAATCGCAATTATTCACTTCTGAATTGCACTTAAACGTTCATTGAAAATAATACAAAATAGACGACTAATGCTAGGTAATTATTCATAGTCGTGACTACTGCTGATAGTTGTGACTACTGCTGATAGTTGCGACTACAACTAATGGCAACTAGGTCGTGCAACCCTATAGGAAATGCCAGACAGAAAAGCAAATTACAGAATATGTCTGTATCTCAAAAATGTACTGGTTATCTCACCTGTATTGCATTGCTTAATGATTTCTGTATTCCGTTGTACGTCACTGGCTTCCACTGGGAGAAACTTCCTTGCTCAATGGAACTTGGAATATCTATTTCAAAAGTCTAGTATTAAAATGAGAGAGTACAGAGATATTGAAAGAACGAAGGTTTTTGAGGGGCATTTCATACCCAACAGTGAGGTTAGCATTCAATATTTGAATTGTTGTCCTATGATGGCCAGTAGAACATCATCAATTGGGGGAGATGAGTGTTAGTTAGAACATGATGTTTGTTGGAACCAGTCGAGACGACAGTAGACATGAATGGCCGTACATTTTGAATTCCAGTTTTCAAAGTAAAAATAGATTGTGATTTATGATTCCAGAAAAAATTATCACACGTTGGAACTATTAAATTATTTCATCCTAAAACTGCTGGAGTTGGATAATCAACTTCAGTGTAAGTATTATTTTTTGAATTTTATCCACCATTATTGTTCGCCGCATTCGGTTAATAACGTAACCTTGTATGCATAATTAATACACCTTGAATATTTTCGCAAACGAGCCCATGTCCAGCATCGTTTGGTTGGAACATTGAGATTTCTTTAAGGCATATAATTTATTTTACCATCCAAGTCAGTGTACCCATTAGCTGCCATCCACTAAAGGCAGCTACTAGCCGCACACGTTATGCATATGATTCATAGTATGCTTGTTGCCTTCAACGGTTGCCCGCGTCCTTCTCTGCTTCCATTTGCTTCTGTAATGAGGTTTCGCCAATTTTGAACTGATCAAACTATAATAACCTGTGGTCCATGGTATACACACACTGACATCACTACACAGCAGTAAACATATGGTAGATTTTCTAGCATGCATAGTTTTTTACTTGTAAAGTGAACTTAAGAGCAAATCATTCTGAAAAGTAGATGCTTGTATCAATTTGAGGACCTTTTTGAAATTGATGGGGGAATTTTATTTTATTTTATTTATTTATTTGGGCCTTACGACCCTGGATAACCCAAGAAAGCCTCGTTGAAGCTTATTTCCATTGGGGTCCGTTAGATGTGTGAACAGCTACAGACCGGGATGATCCCCTACTCTTTGCGAAAGAGTCTGTAACCTTTTAACGTGCTCGGGTATTGCTCTTCCGATGCACGGGACCACCTTTTTATGTGACTTTTTATGGGAATTGCACCCCCCCCCCTGTTTACGGTCTTCCATTAGACACTTAATAGTGTGATGATAATAATACACTAATAAAATCTACAAGAATATGAATTTATTGACTGCTGTTTTAAAATGTCTTCACAAGTTGTTGACATACACTCTCCTAATGAAAAATGTGAGTATCATGTAACTTGGGACTAAAATACTTTTAGGTATTTTAGTCCCAGATGTAACAAATGTTTCAATGAAACACTTTGTCTTACCTTAAAGACAGAGGGCGTATACTCATCATCGATGGATTCCCGGACATCTAACGTAACATTGTGATCAGTGTGCTGGTCATGCAGCACTAATAACTCAATGGCAAACCTGGACTGCTTGTAATGTAGATTTAGATTCTGTAAGATTAGATCTGTCTGGCTGCTGTTTGGGGTTGATTGCAGATGTGGCAAGGATTCACTGCGTCCTGATGATCCATACATTGAAAACTAAAATATATAACAGAAGAAAGCAGATGAGTATCACCCATAGAAGAAAAGGATTGGTCGCAAGACATGGCAGATGGTTTACGGACTGAATTTGTACATGGGCGTAGGTGAGGATTTTCAAATGGCAAATTTAAACTTAAATGTAAAAATCAGCTCTGTCTGACTGCTGTTTAGAGGAGTTGATTTGTAAACAGTAGATGTGACAAGGATTCAATGCGTCCTGATGATCCATACATGGAAAAATGTAATGGAGAGGTGGAGAGAAAGGCAATATGAGAACCGCCCAAAAGAGATCAGATTCAAAATTTGGTATTAATATAGTGGGTTTAGTTTATTCAATTGCTTTGTCAACCTTTAACCATTCACAAAACATTGCAGACAATGTTGCCCCATTGCATGCAGTTTAAGATAAGATTTGGAACTAAAAAGCCTGAAGCCTGAAGATATAACATTTTTATTCATCACAAGACCAATCATTCATAATATTTTTTATTTATTTATTTTAAATTCATTTATTCAACTGGCTATCAACATCAAAATATAAACAACACAATAAAGGAGGTCTGCTGAGCAGCTAGGGAGCACTGAAAGCACAAAAGAGTACTATCACCACAAGGTGCAGTGCTCCCAACTCAGCAGAGCTCAGCAGAGCTCTACAAACACCAGAAAATAAAACATCCAACCATCCAATCCTCCACAAATGGCCTGTAAAGTCGGTCTGAAAAAAGTAAATTCTCCTTAAAAAAGAGCTTTACAATATGGATACAGGGGTATCAAAAAATAGGACCCTGTTTCATGGTGTTTTTTTACTTATTCAAAACCACAGGACAATGACCAATTCACCGTCAGAACAAAGCCCAATTAATAATGATAATATTCTGAAAATCTGAGATTAATCCAATGAAGAATAAGACCGCTAGCATAATTTGCGTAAACCATGTCATTTACTAGTCTGTACAATGGGATTTACACATTACAAACCAGAAAATGACATGGTTTATATTTCAATACTTTGCATTCAAAAAATTGTAAATCATGTATCAATAAACAATAGTAAAGATTAGTTTGGTATTCTTCTTAATTCTGGCACAAATAGTTAATAGCTACATAGTACATAAATTTGATGCATGAACATTTCTGTGCAATGTTTAAATGTTGCTTAGAGTTCTCATGAGAAAGCCTCAGCATGTATGAAACTTGTGGTAGGAAAGCACCAATCATGTTAATAGTGTGTTTATACCAATCATTGATAGAGAAGGAAATTTATACTTAGAAATGGGACACTTGTAAGTCAACTTTAATTTCTGCCATAAGCATGATAAGAATAAGAATAATTTAGCATGATAAGAATACAAATAATTTCCTTTTAGCCTATTCAAATATGTAATCTTCCACTGTCATGTTTACATTGTGCGAATTACCATTGTACAAACTACAAAATGGGTTGACTTGCCTAGTTGGTCACACTTTCCGTAATTGATGATGGATTTTTCTCATCTTTTCAGGATTTTAACTTTATTAGTTGTACTTGACAATGAAATCAAATTGGTCATGGTTCAGTAGTGGTTTTAATAAGGATTAAATCCATGCTGAAACAGAGTCCTATTTTTTTGATACACCCTGTACATTTCTATAGGAACTGCAAAATCAATAAATCCATTGAAAATTCCTTTGCTTTCTATTGTTTATTGAAATGTTCATTGGGCCATATTTCAGAACTCGCTCTCTGCCGCCTTTTCCGGCCCCTTTGTGCTGGATGGTCACATATTCTGATATGCGGAAGAACTTGTAGGTTCACCCCAATACTATAACATTTATAATCAGCATATAGGATTATGACAGCAACTGTATAAGCTTACCTTTAATGCTAAACTAGCCTTTGGTCCAAGCTGTCCTTCTGTAGACTTGAACAACCCCGAGTGTGTGCTTTCATTTAGAGTTGTATTCAGGTCCTGCCACGTTATATTCTCTAGAGGTGTTGCCATTGTTTCATTGTTAAATGCGTTCTGCAAGTTGGCACTATTTTTGGTATCATTGTATTCTATCAACTGAAATAAATCAAGTGAAAAGATCAGGATTATTAAATCAAATTAAAGTCCTCAAAAAAGTTCAGAAATGTTATGATATTTTGTAATGTTTATATTGTAGACTCAGGCAAACTGGTGTAAATTAAATTAATGAAGATCTTAAACTACAGTGTCGAAACCTGACCCTGGTCCCTCTTCACTATCACAGATGTTTATATTGTATAACATACTAACATTTATGAATGGAAAGGGGTTTGGGGTTAGCTTTCCAATGGAACAACATTTGTAACAATTATTTTTTGCATTGCCTGGTGAAGTCTCAATCTCAATGCATCAATCAAATTCACCACTGATTTGTGCTCGAAAGAACAAATCTGTCATTTGTTTGAAATATATGATTCTGAACTTTTTTGAGGGGTTATTAAGAGTTTTCATACATGTATCTAGCGTAGGCCTATTACATTTATAAACTGATATCAAGAAGAAGCACACCGGTTTTGATGTGTCAGTTATATATGTGAATACACTGAATTAGATGAGAACTCTTCAGTATTGTGGCCAGGAAACATTGAGTCACAAGTCCCAGACAGATGTGACTTGAGTCAAATCAAGTCTTTCTTAATTTACCTCTATCAACTCAAGACATGTTAAGTCAATCCAATGGGTGATTTCATGTCAAGTCGAGTTCCTTATTAGCAATTTAGGCATGACAATATGCATTTTGACAGTCAAAATTTGTTTACACGCAAATTACTCAAGTTATTTTCACTTCAAAATTGAGTTAAGTCAAGTTTTCTGGAAAAGTGACTCAAGTCAAGTCTTTTGAAAAGTTTTGAAACCAAGTTGCAAGTCACATGATTGCTCTCATCTCAGTGACTTGTTTCAAGTCATCAACAACTTGCTGGTGACTTTTACTTGAGTCAATGACTTGACTTGGACTAAAGTCCAAGTCAAGTCTTTCGGCGTGTTTCCACAGAAAAGAGCTACTTAACCGGTTTATCTTAGGCCCCCCAAAAAAATTGTTATGTTGTCCTCGACCGCCCGTTCGTAAGATTTAGGGCCGCTCAGATTTTTTTGATTTTTTTTTCAGATTTTTTTTTTTCAGAGATTTTTTTTTTTTTCAGTTTTTTTTTCAGATTTTGTTCAGATTTTTTTAAAACAGTTTAAATGGCATTGAATATTAAATTAAGTGTTTATAACATATATGTGCGACTCTTAAGAGTGATTTCAACTTCTTATTGGCTGAACTTTGAGCTTCCGCTGGTAAAAGAAAATTTAAAAACAAAACAAAAAACATAACAATTTTTTTTTTTTTTGCCTTATAAATCCAGAATGAAAATTCTGTGTCGGCACTTAACCGACACATTTCCACAGAACGCAATAAACCCTTTAAATAAGGGACCGTTCATTATTTATGGTGGAGGGGGGGTTGGGTAAAATATAGGGGGGGGTCATGTAACTTTCATATGTTGAAATAGGGGGGGCTATGTAACTTTTTATTCTTAAACAGGGGGGGTTATGTAACTTTTTAAACTATAAAGATGGTGGTAATTGGGGTGATTTTAGAGGCTATTTTGGAGTGTAAATGCAAAAAAAAATCGCCGCTTCGCGCACATTTTCTTACGACCTATCAACTTCAAAACATGTACTTATGATGAGCCGACTTTCGGACAGCAAATCTTTTTTTACACGCCCTGATCGGACGATCTGTTGAAAAAACACCTATATAATCATCAACGGATGAAAACATTAGAGCCATGGGGTGTATAAAAACATGTTAATTAGCCTAGGCCTATGTTCCAAAATCCAACAATATATGATTAAAAACGGTAAATTCTTGCATGCTTTTCACCTCGTCTCACTCTCAGCACTGCTACTAAGCTCACAAAAGTAGAATGTTGGACATACGTTTTTGTCAGAATGTTCTAACTTTTTTAGGGTTATAAAGACTCACAAAACCACCCAAAATGTATAAATATATGACAAATTTTCTACCTCGCTACGCTCGCAATGTAATTAGTATAATTTCACACAATCAAAAGATCAAGAGGGGGTATCATTAAATTATTGGCTGTTCAGAGGGCACAAACAGAACTTACCAACGAATCCATGGACAAAAGAGAAAAAAAACAGCCCCTAAGATGTGGCAAGTTGATATTTTTTTTTTGGGGGGGGGGGGGTTGTGTAAAAAGCTACTGGTTAGCAGGGGGGGTCATGTAATTTTCAGTTTCAGCTGTAGGGGGAGTTAGGTAATTTTGACATACGAATCTCGAAATTGTCCCAACCCAATCCATGGACAAAAGAGAAAAAAAACAGCCCCTAAGATGTGGCAAGTTGATATTTTTTTTTTGGGGGGGGGGGGGGTTGTGTAAAAAGCTACTGGTTAGCAGGGGGGGTCATGTAATTTTCAGTTTCAGCTGTAGGGGGAGTTAGGTAATTTTGACATACGAATCTCGAAATTGTCCCAACCCCCCCTCCACCATAAATAATGAACGGTCCCTAATCGGCTCCTGACCCGCCTGACTTAAACCGTTTAAACCGTGTGGTGTTTTTGAACGCACTGCATCTCTGCTGCCAAACCAAGACTGCGTATACAACTGAGTGTACTGCGCGGGCCGTGAGGCAAAGGTTCAACTTAAACGGTTTATCATAAACCGGTGTGTTTCCACAGCGCAGTGGAGCCGATCTTGAACTTGGTGATAATCAGGAAAACTATCAAAAAAATCAGAATTGCAATTTCTTACACGGCAAATACCGGAAAGTTCAGTTCTGTGGAAACACGCGCCTATTGACTCAAGTTGTCACCTAAATTATTTCTTTAAAAATAAACTGACATAATAGATTCATTTATTTTTTATTTCATTAAACAACTTTTAGGAAGAATATCCTTCTCAAGTTACGACCAGGTTCGAAGCTATCTTAAGTTTACAAAGGAATTGTTCTTAAATTCTCTAAGGGAATTAATAATTATTATTCTTATCCTAAAGAAGGGCATTTATTCTTAATAATTGCCCTTAATTTAAGGATCTCTACATAACCCTAACCCTAATACACCACACAGCAATGGATATTTTCTAAGTAGAAAATTCACCAGAAAGCAGGGGTGTGAGAGGCCACAAATAAAATAAAAAAGAGGAAAACAGACAAAAAAGAGGAAAAACAGCGTAAAATTGGTTAAAAATCAGCCAAAAAGAGGAACTCTCACACCCCTGAGAAAGGTCACCCCGACCCCCCCCCCCCCCCAGGATTTGAACCATGGACCTCCAGCACCAAAGCCTAATATAACTCAATTCCAGTACACCACAGCTGTTTAAAGCTACTCGGCTCAGTATATTCGCCTCATAGTATAGGTCATTTCTGGGTTACAGTCACCCAAGTACCAATTTCCAGCTTTGCATCTTATTCCAAAGGTCCTCTAATAGACAATTATAAACACAAAATATTCAATGTTGGAATCGCGTCACTTGAAGGGGCGGTAACCTCCCAACTTTGAAGGCCATAATTCCGAAACGACTTGGATTTGGAATTTTATATTTTGCATGTGGTCATTAAACCTATAGATGTATATTATAAATGAATTTCAGCCAAATCTGAGAGGTGACGCGTACCACCATTGGTTGATTTGACAAGGAATGACCCAGTTGAATTAGATCAAATGGTTATGAACATTTTCTGAAAAAATTGTATGGGCATACACATTTTCACTATTCGTCTTTTTCACTTCATCAAAGCATCTTTCACTAGTTACAGTACATTGACATGTGCGCTTACCTGATACGGTCTAGTTACAGTACATTGACACGTGCGCTTACCTGATACGGTCTAGTTACAGTACATTGACACGTGCGCTTACCTGATACGGTCTAGTTACAGTACATTGACATGTGCGCTTACCTGATACGGTCTAGTTACAGTACATGGACACGTGCGCTTACCTGATACGGTCTAGTTACAGTACATTGACATGTGCGCTTACCTGATACGGTCTAGTTACAGTACATTGACACAAGCGCTTACCTGATAATCCTGTACCTGAGTATCACTAGTTACAGTACATTGACACACGCACTTACCTGATGCTACCTGAGTATCACTAGTTACAGTGCATTGACATTGCGCTTACCTGATAAGCTACCTGAGTATCACTAGTTACAGTACACTGACATGTGCGCTTACCTGATAAGCTACCTGAGTATCACCAGTTACAGTACATTGACATATATGTGCGCTTACCTGATAAGCCTGTACCTGAGTATCACTAGTTACAGTACATTGACATGTGCGCTTACCTGATGCTACCTGAGTATCACTAGTTACAGTACATTGACACAAGCGCTTACCTGATAAGCCTGTACCTGAGTATCACTAGTTACAGTACATTGACATGTGCGCTTACCTGATGCTACCTGAGTATCACTAGTTACAGTACATTGACACAAGCGCTTACCTGATAAGCTACCTGAGTATCACTAGTTACAGTACATTGACATGTGCGCTTACCTGATAAGCCTGTACCTGAGTATCACTAATTACAGTACATTGACATGTGCGCTTACCTGATGCTACCTGAGTATCACTAGTTACAGTACATTGACATGTGCGCTAACCTGATAAGCTACACGCGTTGTACAGTATACATGTAGTACTAGTAGTATAGAAAAACTTAAGAAATATGTGCATAAATGTTGTATCATTAAGTTGCATCACTGTAGGAAGTGAAATAGACTAGATAACACAAGCACTGTACTTGTTTTTGCATTGGTCATAACAGTACAGTATGGGCCTACATGTACATACCCTTGCAAAAAGCAATGCCATAGAGTAGAACACATCTTGACGTGGGGTAAAAGTCAATGCACCTGGTTCTTCACTCACTAACAGTTTGTCCCAGTCTATGGTCAGTTTGGCTTCATTTGATGTCCTCACTAGCAACACGCCCGGGGCACCAATGGAACTCCACAGATAGTGTAAGGTATCATTCGGACCCGTTGCAATCACGTGGGCAAGATTGTTGTACAAGGATGTGGTGTTGGCAGGTTGACGGCAGGCGGGCTGGGTACACTGTTCATTGTACAAGATTGTGATCTAAGGAGTAGACAAATTTCAACAAATGATATAAAAAGACTCGGATGAACTGATGTGAATGAAAATAACAAAGACAAATTGAATTCATAGTTGTTATTAATCTCAAGAAGGGCACTTTTCATGGTCGGTTATCCCAGAACTTCAGGGAGGGGGTATCCAGGGGGGCACTGACATTGGAAAAGGTTATTTATAGGTATGTGCCGCGCTGAAGACCCCCTTTTTCACCCTCTGCTGCTAGCTCTTATGACCCCCCTTTTGAGCCTGCATCAGTTCTTAAGACCCCAATTTGATTGAAAATTCAAAAATCACGAAATTTTGCGTTCCAAAGCCCCAATTCTTCGAAAATTTTGCGTTCTAAAACCAGACAAAATCGAAAATTTACTCTTTTTGAAGGACTTGGACTCGGAGGTGAAGAACTCCGACTCTGACTCGAGCACTAAGGAATCAGAAAAAAGGTATTTTCAACAGCATATTTTTGACTGTTCATATATGTTTTTATGATGATTTATAACATAATTGTTAAACTGTTGAAGATTGGATGACAAATATTAGTATTTAATTACTGCAAACAAATATAAGCCAATATTAACTGGACGCGGAAAGGACTCGGCTACAATTCCTGAGAGTCCTGAGACCGAGTCCTTCACCTCCGAGTCCGAGTCCTTCAAATGAGACTGGTCTCGAGTCCGAGTCTGGACTGGAATACAGAGTACTCCATCACTGCTGCCAAGAAATCTGATCTGCTAAGCGCGGTTGCCATTGGTGGAATCAGGAAAGGTCCACCTTTCTTGGAATAGAACAGACAACTTTAAGCCTACATGTACCGGATTGGCCTGATATGGCATCTCCGCCGGTGACTACAGTTAGTATGACCTGCAGTGTAGGCTGTAAACGACTGGTAAATCAATCAAAATATACAGAGGAGAAGGGCAATAAGCCCCCCCCCCCCCTTCGTTTTCACAAAATAGCCCTCCAAGAAAAGGTTGGCTTATCATAGTAAAATATACTATAGTATAAAATAAAAGGGCTATCTTTGGCATAATTTATTCACAATAGCCCTCGTAGCCAAAAAAAGGTAACCCCTGCACCCCTGCGGTAAACACATGGAATACGCTGTGCGTTTATTCCGTTAATTGGGCAGCATGTTGCGTTGAAGTGTGAAGGGGCTAAATCTTGCAGCAAGTAGTAAATAGTAATGCTATACATGTAGTCTATTTGGCAATCACGAGACAGGGACGTACATGTAATAACTACTAATTGCAGCACATAACACGCGCGCCTACTCGAGGCGCTGGCGTATACAGTTACACACGAGAGTTGAAAGATGGAGTAATGTGTGCGTAAAAGCTGCGTCTGTTAAGTTACACCAATGTCCAGAGGAAACCAAATAGAGTCTAGTCCAGAGGAAGCCAAATAGAGTCTAGTCCAGAGGAAGCCAAATAGAGTATAGTCCAGAGGAAGCCAAATAGAGTATAGACAACATGTACTACTACACAATGTACAACATATTTTAATTGTTTCGTTATGGGACTTTCGTCCAGGACTGGAATATTACATCCACGGCTTGAAGCCCCCAAACAAACAAAAATATTAATAAACTAGAAAAGGTGCAGACATAATGTTTACAAGATCTGTTTAAATCTGACATAAAAATGGAATCCCTACAATACCAGAGAGAAGGACGATCTTTTA